>JAAAKQ030191794.1:11062-25278 GCA_010016005.3 Zanna intricata
AAGTCAGTTTTATAGGTGGATATTCCTGTTGATGATTTTACTCTCTTTGATGAGAAAGTATTACTGATACTAAACTGAATAGTCTTAAGATAAGATTTCTGGTACTGCATGGTAAGCCTTAAGGCTAGTGTGCGCTGGAGGACATCTCCTTTTCCCTTTTAAATAAATAAATAATCCTTGCTGAGGATTATAAGTATTTTGTCTTGTTATTGCAGGTAACAACAATAGAAGATCAACAGACTCGATTAGTAGCAGATAGGCAGGCAGAACGTGCAGCTCTAGCTGCAGCAGCAGCAGCGGCGGCAGCAGCAGCTGCTGAACGAAACAATAACCACAATAATAACAACAGCAATAATACTACTAATAACAATAACAGTAATGATACTGCACAAGTGGTAGCAGTAAATGGCAAGACACATAATAACAATAACAATTCACTTACGCAAGAGCAATTACTTAAAGAGATATTTGCTACAATGACGCAACATAAGAAGCTTCAGTCACATGTTAACCGTCTTGAATCTGAACTTAATCAGCTTGAAAAACAGGCTGCTGCAGTGCCGCCAAATGTAAGTAACGTAGCGTTAGAATCATTTTGTGATATGATGTGAGGTAGACTAAATTGGACATATGTTAATAATACTTTACTGAATATTTAAGATTTAGACAAGGTTTGATTCATTAATGGAATTCTTTTTTAATATTAATAGGAAATTTAAGAAAATGATGGTAACCTAGATTCTTGAAAGATCCATCAAGATTATTTGGTTCATCAAATTGTTCATCAATAAAGTGTGGGACCCTTTGTGATTTTAGAAGGAATTATATGTAATGTCTCTGTTAAAAGTGAAATTAGAACATTAATTTTAAAATCTCTTTCAGTGTTTGGAACTAAGGCACCCTACTTGTTAAAAGGTGCCTTTTATTTCTCATTTGAATCAATGAATTAGAATGTAGTTTAATACATGGAAGGGCTGTCATATAGACTTAATGTCAATATTCTGTTTGGACATGCAAATTTATTTTTTAAAAATTGCTAGATTTATTTTTGTTGATGAGTATTTAAGTAGATATAGACTGATAAAACAGAAAAGACTAGTTTTTGAATTTAAAAATATATTTAATGTAAATATACAATACTTCAATTAGGATATAATTAATCTTAATACTAATTGAAAATATTAACTACATGTTTTTTTAGGAATGAAAAATTAAATAAGTGGCACTTTTATCAAGATCTAATTTGTTTAATGTATACTTGAAATTGTTTTATGTGACACCTTTTGGTTTATAATTTACATAATTTTCTAAAAGTGCTATAAGATTATGATAAATATGAATAGAATCATGTAACCAGATTTTTGTTTCACTAGGTTTATTGGTAGTCTATTTTTATTGTTTAATATAATATAACTTTTTATTGATAGTTCCATTTATATACATGTGACTTTTTCTGAATAAGGCTCTAGTACGAGAGAGAGGAAGAATCAAGTATTGTACTTTTATTATTCAAGAATAAGGAGGGCATATCTAATGTAAATGGATGATTTCGTTCTTTTTAAAATTTTTTTAATGTGTTCTATTCCTGTAAAGATTAATTTGAAAATTTTTTTTATTTATGGACTGAAGATTTTGTATTTCGAATGAGATTATATAAGTGATCCTAGTGGATGAACTACGGTTTTTTAATAATGAACGTTATGAATAATTTTTTTTAAGGTTTTTCTGTATTTCCTTAAAGGTATAAAAATATTTAAATTAACTGTTAGATCCTGGGAACATGGTAGTTTATGTTGGTCCATAAATGCGTAAGTGCATGGTAAACATCTGCCTTATAATTGCAAAAAATATTTTTATGTCTTCCTACCATTTTCTAGAGTGCTACGCCCTGAGATGTTCCACCCGTAGAACCAGGTTGTGAAGATGCAGTTTACTGTCTTACCCAGAACCCTTTATCACTGTAGAATTTCTTGCTATTAAAAATGTTAGTTTCCTTTCGGGTTTTAATATATTTTTGTTTAAGTAAAGGTAACATTTCTTAAGAATATATAACCTTATATTTGTACATTTTCTCAGAATTTAATTCTCTATTAATATTGCACTTTATTAATGCCAGTTAACGAAGTTGATTTGTATTAAATCTAAAAATAATGTCTTTCTGTTTCTGAATATTTTGATCTTGCAAAACATTTCTCAGAAAACTACTGAAAATACAATTCTCTGACCCTTTTAAAAAATGTTTCAGCTCACTATGAGTCACTAATTTTGCCGTTATGATTAGTGTCTCAAAAAGTTAAAAGTATTACATTACTTTAAAGCACAAGTAGGGAAGACAATATTTGTAGTACAAGTAGGGAAGAGATTATTTGCTAGCAATGAAATGGTTGTATGAAATTTGGCTTCAAACTATTCTCAGGCTTCAACTACTCTTCTAACTATTATCCCCAATATAACCTTTTTCTATAAAAATAAATGTAATACAAAAATTACATTGATAAATTACCAATTTACAGTTCGGTAAAATAGTTAAAATAAAAATTTTGCTTGCATCATGTTTTGTTTTTATGTGGCTTACTTTGTTATTCCAGGGTGTAGTCAAAGCAAATGGTCCTGTAGATAATCTTAAAGTGGCTGGTGTTAATTCAAAACCTGTAAGAAAATCCAGAGAACATCGGTCGCGCTCACAAGATTGGCCAGATGTTCCAGATGTTGGGAAGATTGAGGAAAATAACCCTGAGATATTAGCTCAAAAAATTTTAGAGACAGGGAGACAGATTGAAGCAGGAAAGATTAGAGGTGAAGGTAGATGTCCCCCTCAACAACGGGAAATACCACGTAGCAAACCTTCTCATCAACATCGTCCACCATCTATTACTTGCACAAATAATCACAGAGCTCAAGAACCACCAAGAGTTGCTAATTTTGAGGATAGATTAAAAAGTATTATTACTACAGTCTTAAATGAAGATCAGCAAAATCGTAAACAACAGCAACAGCAGCAGCAACATCAGCAGCACCATAATGGTCACATTCAGCAGCATAGCCATCATCATAGCCACAGTCACCATCAGCAGCATCACCAGCAGTCACAACATCAGCATCAGAATCAACTTCAACAACAACAGCAACAACAAGCACAACCACCACCACCACCACCACCACCACAACAGCATCATCATCATCATCAGAATCAGCATCAGCATCAAGGTGTTGTGCATCCTTCCAACTCATCTTCTGTACATAATTGGCATCCAAGGCCTGCAGCAATTAATTCCATACATGCTCAACAACCAGATTACACACAGGTATAAAGTTAATTTATTTTATTATCAATTTTAAATATTTTATTCATAATAGATCATTTTTGTAAGTGAATACATTTTATTTACGGCTTTAGGACATACTGGTATTATATGCTGTTCATCTGCAAATCTTTTGTTGGTTTTAGAAATCGTTTTCTAGTAATAAGTTCCAGATCTGACTTTATTTATGTATATCTTTATCGGGGTTGATACCTTGTCCATTTATTTCCATTGTCGTAGCTAATTTTTGTTAGCTTTGACAATCCATTCAAATATTTTAATAAATAATATTACTAAATTAATTTTTCTTATCTTCATCTGAAAAAAAGAAGCAGCTGTAATTGGACACCAGAATGTAGTTAAGAATAAGTAAATATTTTTTCAATGAAAATTATTATTGGCATAATATTTTATTTGACATAACATTTTTTTTTTTTTGACCAAGCTACATTTTACTGTAGCTTGGTAGAATTAAATTGCTATTTTGATCAAGTATTCTTAAGTAGTGAGTGTTTTTTTTGATATTAGTTTTATTTTCATGTTAATTTTTTATATGCAGTTACTTAAAGAATAGCATAATTTAATAAATTTTTATTAGTAAAGAATTATACATTGTTGTTTTAGGTATCGCCAGCAAAATTAGCCTTAAGACGACATTTATCTCAAGAAAAATTAGCTGCTGCATCCCAGCAAGGTTTAGTAGCCACACGCACTATTGGAGACCTTGTTAATGGTGAAATTGAAAGGACTCTGGAAATCTCTAATCAGGTCTGTTTTAAATGTTATGCATTTATTAATTCTTATTAATGATCATTTAAGTAAAGTAATTGATTAGAACCACCCATTGAAAGATATCTTATTGGGACCTTATTTATTTCATCTTCAATATTGGTTTTTAATTATTATGTACACTGCATTAAAAAAAAAGAGAAAAAAAAAAGCCTCTGATCTCTTCTACTTTCTAATCATGCTTAAATGACAATAAGAATATTGTCACACAGACAGAAGTCTATGTAGACACAATAAATACATTTACTAGTTTCAATAGAGATTACATACAATTGACTGCAGGTCTAGTTCCTTACCAAGAGTTCCTATCTTTCAATTAATTTTTTAGCTGTTCTGTAAATAAGAAATCATTTTATAGGACCATCTAGGAATATCTTTTAGAATAACCAAATGTTTTTTTGCACATTTTTAAATTATAGTTTTATGAAAATTTGAATAGCAGAGTGTTAGCTGTTTGTTAGCTTCTAACAAGGCAGTTTTTCCTCTACTTACAGCCCTAGATCTGTTTCCCTTTGTAAGTACCTTGCTATAACTACTCAGCCATATGTAAATATAATTTTTACTAAGTTGTGTTTTTCATTATTATTAGTTTTTATTGTGTCATCTTTCTAGTAAATGATATTTTTTTGTCCTTACATGATGTTAATTACTGTGTATTTTCTTACAGAGTATAATAAATGCAGCTGTAGATATGAGCACCTCTGTAACAGCAACAACATCGAGTTCTGTTATGAACACAAATATACCTTTGAGAACAGAACGTGTAAGTCCTCAAGGATCTGCAAATACACGTACTGTTCGTGCCAATTTGACTCCTGTAACGGTGAGTTATATGTTTGTGGTGTGAATAAATAATCAGTATTGCTCAGTTTTATATTGTAATTTGTATGTCAAGTAGATTAAATTGCTTTATTTTTTAGTAATGAATTAATGTTAATTTATTCAGCGAGATAAATAAGAAAAAGTTTAGCTTGAATTGTATTATATCTGTGAAAAATGCATCTAGTTTTACATATCTGTGATTGAACATTTATATATCTAAACTTGAATAATTGTATAAAAAGGATATTTATCTATTTTGTGCTCTTTATTAATTTGAATTTTTTCTGGATTGTCTTAGCCAGATCTATTGATTTGTGAGAAAAACTTGTAGAAGAGAGGATGGGTGGGCAAGTGAGAGTGTGAGTGAGTGAGAGTGGGAGTGTGAGAGTGAGTATATATATATATATATATATATATATGCAGGTGCGTGTGTGTGCGCATGTGAGTAAGAGTGTGGTGAGAGGAGTGTGTGAGTGAGTGAGAGAGCGTGTGCACGCGCCCTAGCACTGTTATTGATTAGTATAATTACAAGGGATGATAAGAAAATAAGTTAACCTTTTGTATGAAACATACACATATTTATAAGACAAACTTTTTTTGTTGAACAAAAAAGTTATATATTTTAAAATATTTTTCGACATAATTGCCAATTTTTTTCACTTTTCATATCTTGTGACCAGTTTTTCAATTCCACTCTCATAAAAATTTTATCCAAAATCCTTCAACCATTTAAGGATTGCTTCCTTCAGTTCATCATCATAGCGAAACACTCCCCTCCCAGGTCTACCTTGAGAGGACCAAACAGGTGGCAGTCGCAGGGTGCAAGTTTTGGGCTGTAAGGCAGATGAAACTGCACTTACTACTTGAATTTTTGCAGTAACTCCTTTGTCATATGAGCTGAATGAGGAGTAGCATTTTTGTGAAGAAAAACGATCCCATCACTCAATCTTCCATATCTTTGATCTTTAATGAGTTTACGCAATTTTATTAAAGTATCACAATATGATTCGGCATTGATTGTTGTACATCAGAACATAAATTCACTGTAAACCACTCCTTAAGAATTGAAAGACTGTGGCCTAACCTTATGAATATTTTTCACTTTTATTGGCTGTGGCAAATTTTTGTCTCCATTCATTCATATGAATGAACAAGCATCATTGCTTGTTTAATCTCAAGAGTGCAATGAAGCACTAAGCTGATTTGTTTCAAAAACTGTGGACCAGTCCTGTAATGTTGAAGAAAAGAAAAAGCAGAAGCAAGACATTGATGTTTGTAGTTGTCGGTCAACAGAACTGGCATGGCATCCATCGTGCACATATCTTATAATAACCAAGCTGATCGTGAATAATCACAAACACATTACCATAACTGATTTTAAGTTCACTTTCATTCTCTCTAATTTTAATGTGCTGGTTATGCAAGATCATTTCATTCACATATTCCATGTTCCCATCGTGTTGCAGTTGAAGGATACCCTGCATGCAGTTCATCACTCACATTTGTTCTTCTGTTTCTGAACATTTGGCATCATATTTTGATCTTAGGCCGTGACATTGAGAATGCAATGTACAATTGCATTCTCACCATATATCTCAAAACAATTTGGTGATGAATTTCATAATTGTAATTTTTTACACACAAAAATCTGACTACTGAACGAACACATTTCTCTGTTGAATGAACCTCTAGAGGATATTTTTATATAAACATCTTATATAAACAAAGTACATCAGTGGCTAGTGTTAACCTATGCATTATAGTAGATGAGATGCTTTGATTTAGTGCGATATAAAAAAAATTAAATTTAAAATCTTTTTTCTTTTTTTTTTTTAAATTTTACTTAATGACTATCTTAGAAAAATAATCTTTGTCATAAAGGTTTTTTTTGAGATTTTACTTTTGTTTGAATTTGTAGGTGAGTTCTACCACCGGAGAAAACAGGTACACTCCAGTTGCTTTACCAAGAGCAGACATTAAGCCTTACCATGAATCTTATTTTAATGATGTGAAACCTCCATCGTATAATAATAATAATAATACTAGTAATAGTAGTAATAATAGTAGTAGTAACCACAATATTGGCAGTAACGGCAGTCACCACAACAGTAGCACTAATAATACTCCGGAACCAGTTGAGGGGTTTGTACATTTATTTTTAATATCTTTTAATTATTGTGTGATTCCTTGATTCCTTTTTAATTTTAAATTTAAGGCTTAATTTTTTTTTAAATTTATTTGTTTAAACTATATTGAGTAGTTCTAGTGTATATAAATTGCCAAATTTGTAACTGAATATCATATTCATATTAATTACGTATATTGTCATGAATTTTTAAATTATGTGTTATTTATATTAATTATGTTTTCTAATTCTTTGTTTTGCCTGTTTTTTGAAATTGAAGAGAAAACAGAATAGCTAAAAACAACTAGTAGCTGCTGGCAATTTAAGCAAAGAATTTTTTTAAAGGAAATTAGGCTTTTTTTGCGATTAGGAGATTAGGTTCACCTAATTGTTTCTTCAGCCATTAAGTTTACACTTCAGTTACTAGATGGGAAACAAGATATGCGAAATCAGTCTACAATTTGTCGAAATTTTATATCAGGTAATCTCATTGGCTCTTCGGGTATTGCATCCTTAGCACAGAGTGCCTAGCGGAGTAAGACCTGCACCTACATAACCAATAATAATGAAGAATGGATTAAGGATAAGCAAAAAGAATGGGAGAATGAGAAAGTTATATGTTTACCTTTATTATCCATTTTCTTAACCTTTCTCACTGACCCAAGGTTTGAGCTATCAGGGTAGATCAAGAGAAGTTTTATCATCTTAACCAGGTCTCTTGGCTGTTTTTACTTTGAGAATAATAACAAATAGAATATGTTAGAGTATTAAATGGTTACAGTCAGGATAGAATAGTTACGGGTGGTACAATTAAACAGGAAGATGAAGTTATTACTAAAGTTCATGTATGATGTACATTGGTCATTCAGAAGGAGACAACTGTAGAAATTAAATGTCAGTAACAATGTTGTTAAATATTGCTCTGCTAAAAGGAATTAGTCAAATGCAAATATAAATTCAATAACCATTAAATGTACAATAATGAATCGTAATTTATATTTCACTGCAAAAATTAAAAGAAAACTTATCATGAAATGTTTTATTTTTGTAGGTTAGCTGCTACATTACATGCTAGAATATTAAATGGTCACAGTCAGGATAGAATAGTTACAGGTGATACAATTAAACAGGAAGATGAAATTATTACTAAAGGTTCGTGTATGATGTACACTGGTCATTCAGAAGGAGATTCAACTGTAGAAATTAAAACTGAACCGGGAACATTAAAAAGATCATCTCCAATTCTGTCACATCACTCGCCTGAGAAGAAACCTCATCTTGATTCAACACTGTCACCCGATATAGCACCTACTCACACAGATGATGGTCAGTGTTTTAATTTTGTTTAATTTTTCTTAAATAATAACCTGAAAATGTTTTTAAAAAAGTGTATACATATGTATTGTGAATGTTCTTTCCAGAACATTGAATTTTTGGCTTCAATTGTTCAGGTATCCTTAAATATCAAATAATTTCTAACTATTATTTTATTTTGTAGAAGGTGTTATGTGTTATCATTTCTTCTATCTTCTGTTTATTTCTTTTATTTTTAAAAAATATACAGCAGTACTTTTATGCTTATATGAAATTAACTCTGTTTTTCAAATATATCGTTTTAAATAATACCTGTATTTTTTTAGTAAGGAGATTTTTAAATTGTATTACCTTATTGATTGTACTTGTTTTTATGTAATAAGTCTACTTTTTTCTCAGATATTTATATTTAATATGACTGTAATTTGTCATGGATGTGTCTGTGTATTACCATGATTATAGATCATGAATAATCAAGTATCAAGTATGTATGAATGTCCATTATAACTGGTTACTCTTTCATAATAAACCATGGCAGCATTAAGGGTTGATAAATCTTTTTGTCTTTCAATAAATAGTTACAATTTTTTATGTTAAATAATGTCTCATTGTATGACTGGATTGATCTAATAACATGTGTATACGTTGGGTATTCATGTTGAAAATGGACACTTCATTAGTCTGAATAAATATTTTTATAAACAGAACTACTTATTTTGTATAAGACTTTATTTAGGCAGTTTAAATAATCTCAGTTATTTCAGTCAGTAGTCAATTAATGTATTTTAACACGTTCCAAGCCACTTTTTGTAGTTTCTCCTATCTAGTTCTCATCAATAGGTAATGTTCATTTTACATTGCCTCAGAGTATTTCGCTTAAAAGAAGTTTCAATTAGTAAGATCATGGAATTTTGTTGTCTTTTTATTGTGCAGTATTTCTATTAGAACCAACAGTATGACCTAGTCATCACAGTACTGTTTGAATCTAGTGAGATGTAAGAGAGCAACATTCATGCTCATCTTCTTGCAGGATTGAACTGTTGGACAATTTCGTTTGTTTAGGCTTCAACTTAAAAAAAAAGTTTTAAAAACCTGGATTATATTATTCATCTTCGAAATTAGATATTACATGCCTGTTTTTTGAGGCTTTACGAGATTTGTAAAAATTACAAAGAATTCAGTCTTCCAGATCCGGTAGTTCTGATCATCTATGTATTCACTAAGCTTGGAAATCAATGCCTCATCCATTAAAAACGTTAAATAAAAAATGCCATGTTGCCAAATTCTTGACTTATTTTGTTTATTTAACTGTTTTCACATAATGTTGTAATTAATTGAAAAACCTATGTTTAGTATCTGTAGAATTTTGATATTCTTTTCTCAACAGTAAAATCTAAATCCTAATAAATTCCCAGTACATAATTTACTTTTAATAGATTTGTGATCAGTTCTTGTAATTAAATAATTTTCTTGTTTAAAAAGAAGATCTTATCTTGCACATTTCTTATCCAAAGCTGTGAACTTATTTTATTTAATTATATACCATTTTTCAGTTTTTTCATTGGTTCTTCCTTTTCTAAATTATTAAAAAAAAAATGTCTATATTAATGATTAAGATTATTAAAAATGCATCAATCAAAGGTAAATAGAAAAGTGTTCTGTTAAAATTTTGTTTCAGTTAAAAATAATTTTAAATCTATTTAATAATGTACCTTGGTGAGTTCTACCACCACTGTTCTCATATGTGCGGCAGTTTATACTATTAGTATTTCTGAAATGTATACAAATCTGTATTATTGTATCACTTCATAAATCAAGTGTTAACTATAGTATTTAGTTTTGTTATATGCTTCTGTTTTTTTAAAATATTTCTTGTAAAAATTAGCCACATCAAGAAAGGACCATAAAAAAGGAAAAAAAGAATATTACTCCTGTCCAAGTAGAAGAGTACTAGAATAGTACTCCTGTCTAATCAGTAAGATTAACAATTAATCTTACTTTTAAGATTAATTGTTTTTATCTTATTGCTGCCAAAACTAAAACTGCGAAATGATGTGAAATGAGATGCTGGTCATTCAAGTATAACTCCATGCTTGTAACAGCATTCATGTCAGGTATATTAAAGAAACATTCCCTCATTTTTCCTTTGCCACTTCTCTTAATTCACCAATTTTAATTCCAGAGTGTAATGATGGACCCATGACTCGTTGTATGTGATGATCTGCCCCAAAAAATCATCGCCTTCTTGCCGAAATTGATATAGAAGTCTCTCGCAGATCTCCAACCTGACCTATTCTGATTTCCATCAACATTTGAACCCATCGAGCACTAATTTTTTTAAAGTCAAGATGATCAGTGATAATGGATTGAGCACTCCCATAGCTGATACTCATGTCTGATGTGATTTCTTTAACAGTGAATCAATGATCCCTTCGATAAGCTTTTGAATGAAACGGATGTTGCCAGCTGTGAGACTTGACTTTGGGTGTTGATCTTGACTTTTGTTTTCTACACTTTCTTGCCCAGCCTTAAATTAACTGGTTCACGTATACCCCCCTTTCTAACACCCATAAACCATTGAACATTACCCCCCCCCCCCCATTCTGCCGTCCAGCATGGAACTGCTTGCTGTGTTCATAATAAAATTTATGTAGAATAGCGAAATTATTGTTTAAATTTGATTCACCCTCGCATGTCAATGAGCTCTTCTTAAAATAAGTTTTAATAAGCAAGTCTTGATGTTTTATTGTTCCAAGCAAAAGATTTATGCAACATTGTTTTCAAAAAATCACACTATTGTTATATTGGGAAGCTTTGTTTTAAAAAGTAGAAATAACGGATATCTATAAAGTATTGTACCTCAAAGTTACTTCAGAAAGTCAGAATAACTTTATAAATTCAGCTCTCGGATAATATTTGGGATTTATATATTGGTATCCAGTATAAAAATATTATTTGAACCATGATTTAGTTAATTAAATGTTTTAACTTTTCTATGTTCTTATATTTGCAAATATGCTTCTTTAATTTTTTATATTTTGTGTAAAAAATTAAATATTTTATATCACTATATATATATATATACAGTGACATAAAAAACATTGTGTGTGTGTTTGTGTGTGTATGTTTGCGTCCGCGTATAATATAGCTATTATTAATACATTAATTTGAACACAGTATTTTTAAAAGAAAAATTGTTTAATAGTCAAACTTACTCAAATTTAATAGTTTGTATCCTCTTTTGTTTTTGATTATCTCATTAATCCTCTATGGCATTGATTCCAGTTAGGTAGAACAATGATTTTTTATTTCTTCATCTTGAAATCAAACTTGTATCACTGAACTAATAAGCTCAGTTTTTTGCTACAATTCATTTTGCCAAGTCTTCTTTTTAGTACATCCCATAAGTTTTCAATTATTCACGTTGGCGGAATTTCCTGGCTACAAGAGCACTTGAATTTTTCGGTTATTGAAAAAAGAACTCTTGCTTTCTTTGATGTGTTACATGATGCAAAATCCTATTGGAAAATGAGTTCTGAGTTCTTCTGCTTAACAGGGACTATTTTTCTTTGGCATATGTTAATGTTTTGGTTTGATTTCATCATCCTATTCACAAGCACTTATGCTTCTGGCTCTTCATGTGTAAAACATTCCCAAAATATTTTTTTGGCTGGGTGTTTGGTAGCTTGTTGCAGTGTGCTGGCATAGTATTCTCATCTGCTGACTTGCAAGTGTTGGCTACTCTCTTCTCTCAGATAAAGAAATAAGTTTTTCTGAAAAAGATAACCTTTTTCCACATCTCAATAGACCATTCTTTATGTTCTTTTGCCCATTGAAGTCTTTTGGTCTTTATAACCTGCGTCAGTAACTGCTTCTTTTTAGGTTTCTGAGCAATTCTTTCCATTGCCAACAATCATCTTCTATGAACTGTCGTATCAGAAACATTAATCCCACTGACTCTCAAACTTTTTATTAAGGTCAACACTGAAAATCTTGAATTACATTTTGCTTTTTCTTATTAGTAATCAATCCTGTATAGGCTTTCCTTTTCCTTTTATTTTTGAAGAGATGGAACCTGTTGCCTTAAACCTTTTCACGATTTCATTTAAAGCACCTATCCTCACATTACACTCGCTGGCAATCTGTCTTTGAGTCATTTGTTTATGTTTGGACAGAGCAACAATTTTTTACTGCTTTCATGGGATATGTTCATTGTATTAACTAGAAACGAATAACAAACTTATAATAGAAACTCACAAGATCACCAAAAACTAATTGACAATGAATTATAAAAACCACAAATTCTCTTTGGATATAAAATAACAACATTACCTGAAACACCAAACAGAAAGCAGTCTGCCACAGAATGAAAATTCCCTGCAACAGAACAAAGGGTATTTCATTCTCTGTTTATAAATTTAGAATAATAAATTGTCAGTCAAAATAGAAAATTATATAACCTACTCAGTTAATAAATAAATGAGTTAAAAAAGCACTTTTCATCTCTATGTAGAAATTTTCAAAACATTGTAAAAACATACAATAATAATAATAATAAACATAAAAATTTTCTAATATTAAGCAATATTAATGTAACATGATGCTGAAAAAATTATATTGAAAAATGGACTCAAAACTTGCATGTAGAAAAGTTACATGAGAAAAGTTGACTTAAAGAGTAATTGTAACTACAATATCTACCTTAATTAAATGAAAAAATAATTTTTTTACATTACACAGGCTTTCTCATGCTGACAGGAAAATGCCTTATATTTACAAGAATGAATCAAATATAAACTGGAATTTTTTTTTTGTAATTTACTGAAGGATAGTAAAAATACATATAATATTATTTTTCTGCATAATTTTCTTTTTTTGAAGCACATTTTTCCCAGCGGTTAGATAGCTTTTTGATCCCACTAGCATAAAATGAAGGTGGCAGCAGCAGGAAGGTGGAACAGCAGCATTGTCTTCAAATTTGTTCTCCAAGTGCTTCCTTTAGTGGTTAAAACAAATTATAATCACAAGTTTGGATTGTATAGAAGGTGCTCCAGTGTAGTCCAGAAAAATAAGGATGAAGTTTTTTCTTGAGCTTTAGCCATGGTATGGGGCCGAGCATTGTCATGAAGCAGAATGATGTCTTTTTTGATGATATGCGAGTTTTGCTTCATCTAAACATTGGCAGTGGTTTGCAGAATTCACTGTATGACGTTCATGGGGAAAATCAACATGCAAAATAAAATTATTTGAAATTGAAAGATACTGTGGCCAGAACCTTTATAACAGAGTTGAGTTTTGGCTTTAATGGTTGTAGTTTTTCTCCCTTTTTTTCGCTACTCCATACTCGCCTGTTTTGATTCTGAGTAGTAATGGTGCACCCAAGTTTTCACCACAAGTCATGATTTGATGTAAAAAAAAATTTTCCTTCAGCTTGGTAATGACTCAACAACTGCTGGTACACCTCTAGTCGATAGAGCTTCTGACCTTTGGTGAGGAGATGAGGGACTCATCATGCTGCTACTTTTTTAAATCCAAGATCGCCAGTAATGATTATCTGAGCACTGCCATAGCTTATTCTGATCTTAGAAGCAATTTCTGCAATTGGTAATCAATGATCATCTTCGATAAGGTGACAAACCATGAGAACATTTTCAGTAGTTGCACTAGTCCTTGGGCAATATTGGTGACCTTCATTGTCAACTAGTTCTCATCCTTCCAAAAACTGCTTAAGCCAATCATACACTTGAGTCTTTTTAAGTGACTTGTCCCTGAACTGTGCCTGAATCCTTCTAAGAATTTTGTCTAATTTCACACCCTCTGCGGAGAGAAATTTAATAATACATTTTGCAATGTGCGATGATATC
>JAAAKQ030191861.1:0-12036 GCA_010016005.3 Zanna intricata
CAAAGAATTAGGGCCTTAACTTATTGACTTTCAGATATACTGAATTAGTTTAGATAATATATATATATATATATATACTAGTTGGTCAAGGCTCTAGTCTAACCAGAGGGCTCTGCCCCTGGAGTCCTGAGTTCAGTGAACTCATGCTTGTGAGAATAATAAAGATACATAAAAATTAAAGCCTGTACAATTTATAATTGCACAATACTATATCATTCTATTGTGATTTCTTCAAAGAAACAGTTTTGTCAGTACAGGACCCAAAACGTTGACTGATCTGAAGAATGCGGGTTTCAAAATAATCGGCCTTCATGTTAAAAATATTTGTTATACCCATACGAAGAACGGGTAAAAATCTATTTTGTCCGGTTCTTAGCGTTATCCGATAAACACCTCTAGGAGATAAGCATACTGCGATTCTCAGCTCTTCTTTTTATTATATATTTTTTAGTCAAGTAACCGGTGGGAGCCACTCGGGTACCAGATACATGGCAGTGGCTGTGTTATGTTGGTTGAGCAGCCGCGCCGTAACCGTCGCTCCCTTAAAAAATCGAAATTAAAAAAACAACACAAAATAGCTTTTAAATAATTATCTGAAGAGTATTTGGAAGCCCAAGTCAATTGATTATGTTTTTTATTATAATCAGAAATTGGGGAAATTTACAAAATTGTTATATCTTTCTTCGCCCCCATCAAAGTTTAATTTTAAGAAAATCTAGAAATTGGTTTTTAGATATTCACATGGAGATTTTTTTTTTAATTGATTTTTTTTTTAACCTCCGGGACCACCGTTAGGTATTTTTTTTTAGAGAATGGATATGAATGATTTGTAGCGTGTGTGAAAATGCCATGCCTGACCGGGATTCGAACCCGGGACCTCCGGATGAAAGGCCGAGACGCTACCACTCGTACCACGGAGGCCGGCACATCAAGATTATACATAATAAAAATCAAGTTCATATCAACTGTTACCGAGAAATTAGAAAAAAATTGTAAAATTTAATGTTACCCCATTTAACCATTTAAAATTGTAATTTCAAAAAATCCTTTCTTAATGTGCACTTATATCTTAAGAAGAACGTGTATACAAATTTTCATTAATTTATCTTCTCTAGTTTTTCCTGGGCGTTGATTATGAGCCAGTCCGGACATCTTTTTTTATAAATACAGATATATATATATATATATTTTTTCTTTCTTCACTGGCCACTGTAGGACCACGTTTAATACTTAATTCGTAACTGATTTCCTTTGCTTCCAACTCTCATTTTCAAACTATGTTTTTCCTTCCTTTCTTGTGATCATTTTTTACTGCCACACTCTCTGGTTCCTTTCTGAAAATCTTCACAAATTTGGATCTTCTTCCTTAACGTATCCCTCTCTGCCCCTTATATCTGTTGGATTTATCCCTGCAATCACGAGATATTTTCACCTAATTAAACCATTTAATATACGTTTTGCGTCTATCGCTCTTCTCGAAGTCCTCTATGTCAATCTGTTTTCCCCCATTCTAACCAACAGCGCACAGAAGGACAATCTTCTTTTTCGAATGGCATCTATTAGTCTCTGTTTATACGAGGTAAAGATTTTCGTTCTTCCGTTACCTCCAACTATGATCAGTTTTCTGTGGTCGATATCTTTCTTATCCTTTTTGCCGCCTCTAATTTATCAGTTTCTCCTCGGTTTAAAGTTACACACTGAGTACCATACAGTACTGTAGACCTAACTACCGTGATGTAATGTCAAATCTTTCCCATCCGGCCTTCTCCACTTTATTTGTTCTAGCTCTATTTGCCTTTCTAACATACCTAATTGATCGTATTATTTCGCCAAGATGTTTGAATTTCAACGTCTTCCTAGTTCTTCCAAAGTTTATTTTATTACTGAATAATTTGATGAATTCTTAATGTTGGCCATGTATTCAGCAAATATACATATATATATATATATATATATATATTTTACTGAAATCTTTACAGAAATAATAGGAAGTCTTCTTATATTAAATAGATTATATTCCACTAGTAATGTAATTACCATAAGAGATTAGCGTTGACTGGATTAAAAATAGCAAAGTTTATTATACTGAAAAATTAGTTAAATAAAATTATTTTAACGTTGTAATATATATATATATATATATATATTTAATTACTTTGCTTGACAGTACCACCAACGGATGGTATATGGAAAAATAAATTTTGCAGTCCACTTCTTATTCCTTCTTCATCTTTTCACAATATAAAGAAGATCACGTTTATGTTATTTTTCTTCTTATTTCTTGAGTCTTTTATAATAATTTTTAACCTCTTTAAGAGAAGATATATGTCAAAAATAAACAGCATACTAGTTGTATACCATCCCTCTATTTATCTATTTATACTTGTTCTAGTCTGGATGGTATGAACCCCTGCTGAGTTTTTCACAGCAGGAGATGCAACGACAAACTGCAAAAACCTTCTTATACTATTAAGAGACGACACACACAAGTCGATAGAAAATAATTGCTAGTTGATTGAAAAGTTACACTCGTGGTTATTATTATTTTTTTTCATTATTTTGTAATTTTTATTTAACGATTTATTTATTTTTTTATGGTATATATAAACCAGAAATAACTGTTTGTTATTTTATTAATAGATTTGCAACCCCATTGTAAATATTATGCTACAAGTATTGTTTATTTTGAAAAACATAATTTCTACATTGTACGAGTATATTTGTATTCGTTTATAACACAGACATTGTACATACCTGTAATTTTTTAGTGTACATCTTTTTAAAATATTTTAACGTGACAGAAGTTATTTTTTTTAATAAATTTTTCAAAATGAACTGTTTTACAACATCCAGGACATTTTGAATATCTAGTCTTCGGAGAGTTCGTTATTTTATCTACTTTTGCTAGTTTTAATTTACTGATTTCTTCTTTTCTTTTCTAAGTAAAATGTTGAAAATATTACCTTCTACGAACTCGCTTTAGTAAATGCTTTCAATGGAAGAGCGATTTATCTTTTAAAAAGCTTCAATAAGGCAAGAATCAGTTTTTTTTAAAATCTCACTACTATAAAAAATCTTTTTCTTTCTAACCGCAAAAGCTATTGAACCAATCATTAAGAAATTTTAATAGTAGCCTTCCCCGGGATGTTTACCATAGTTCATGCCTCACCAATTTTAGTCCTGTAGTCTTGTGCAAATTAATGTGAACAAGATAATATTTTCGAAAATAATAAAATTTATTACATATAAAGAATGTGCAGTGTTTATTACAGTATTTAATATCTCTTCCTCGCTCTTTAATAATCATTTAAATTCTTTTAGGTGAATCTATACGTTTTGCACATATTTCTTTAATCTTTTGATCGTGAAACCACACCTTTACCATAGCAAAAATAATTCTCTCCTTAATAGTACAATTCATTTTTATCATTCTTTCCTTTACAACTGCCCATAAATTTTCAATTGTGTTCAGTTCTTGTGAATTTCCAGGCCAATCCAAACACTGAATCTCTTTTTGAGACGTGAAAAGCTTAACTTTCTTTGAGAGGCAGGGGGCTAAATCTTCTTGAAAAACAAACAACTCGAAGTAAATCTGAAAGTATTTTGAAGTTCTGGTAGAGCCCATTTTTCAATAATGGGATGTACTTTTCACTCTTCATCATCCCAGAGATGGGTACTAAAGTGTTAGGTGCAAAGTAGCCGAACCATCCCCAAAATATTCTTTAAAGGATGCTATACAACTTGTTTGATGTGATTTGGCGAAACCCGGTCATCATCGCTTCTTCACACATCTGACACGCTTATGCCCTAAGTAGAAAATAACAATCGTCAGAGAAAAAGATTTTTGTACAAATCTCAGCACTCCAGGTTTTGTATTTTTGGCCCAAAGAAGCCTTTTCTTCTACATGGCGTCCGTAAGAAGTTGCTTTTTTATAGGGCTTCGTGCCTTGGGACCACTTTCCAGAGGTTTTCTGCGTAAAGTAGAATCATGAATTTTCACACCAGTTGATTCTAAGTCTTTTTGTAAATCAAAACTATTTTTCTGAGAATTAATTTTACTCTTTCTACGTAAAAAAGCATCATCTTCAAAGGATGTTTTACGTTTTTTTCCATAGCGATCTTTCCCTCGGGGTGAAATTGATCCATCTCAAAATTTTGTCTAATTATCTTACTAACTAAATTGACACTAACCTTACATTTACTGCTATCAATCTTTGAGTCATATAAGTATGTTCATTGAGTGTTATTATCTTGCTTCTTTTCTTAGAAGTTAAATCCTGTTGCAACTTTTCTAAATTTATTAACGAGATCGATCACAAGTCAATTGAACTAGAAGAAACCAAAATAAAATAGGTATGTAATGAACATAATCTCTCCAGACAAAGAAGGTATTTTCAGGCAATACTTGAAATGGAAAGAAACAGCTGTACTACATCTGGAATCGGTGATACAACATAACTAACTAAAAATTACCTCTTGTTGACATAATTGGCAAAAGACTGTATATAAATCTTAACTAAATAAATAACATAGAATTTCTAGTAAATTTATTTTATTGTTTATATCAATAAAAGTTATCTATATCGATCATTATTTATCTCAATATCGATTTCTTCAGATAATAATTACGTGATTTACTAAATGTAATATCATTGTTTATAAAAGATAAGTTTGTGTTATTATTGTAATATGCATAAAATTAAGGGAAAGGCCGATTTTTACATATTCAACCATTGAAAAGTTGTTCCAAATTAATCTATTTTAACCGGTAAGTTGCGAATAGCAGTAACTCTGAAAGCAACACCCCACAAATAATTATTAAAAAAAAATACTATTTACAATCTTTGAAGTTCTTTAAGCATATGTAGCGGGGATACAACTGTTCTGTATAGGTTGTTTCATAAGTTTCCAATTATAGGAAAAATTAACAAAACACATACAAAACGTAAATCTTCTCAAGGAACGTATCACCAACGCTGTTATTAGCTATAATTGCTAACTCCAGCTGTGTCTTATACGTGTTTTTCAGAAGTGGAGAACACGCATCAAAATTAGTTCTTAAATCAATGGTTGCTATATACTGCTTATTATATAAATAAAAAAAAGGCCTTTCCTATGTTTGGAAAATTATGGGACACCCTATAATAAAATAACTACTTCGTACTTCATGTGTTTTTGTTTTTTCGTATTTTGGTAATTCCTTTGATGACCACTTTATGATAATTTCTTTTTTATTAATTTAAGCGGAAAAATTTTAAATGAAAAATTATACTGTCGATTTAAAGATATTAATATTTTTTAATTGCTTGGTATTGGATTTCTTTTGCGTATTAATATATTATATAACATAATGTTATTCAAAGAATTTTGGTACGAAAATTAAAGAAAATTAGTTGTAAAACGTATAGATATAATATTACCACATTCCAGAGTGTCGTATAACTTATGCTTATTAGCAGTAGCTTATTCTGTTATTTTTTTCTCAAGACGCAGATTTCTCAGTTATGTGAACGTATATTTTAATAAACTCAGCGTTTTTTTTTTGTTTTTTAAGCTTACGTATATTTTAAAGTAATATAACATAGAATAACATTTAAAACAAAAATAACATTGAGTCTTTAAAAGACCCAATAAAGAAATTAATATTTTTTAATTATCCTTTAAAATTTAACTTATAAAATTTAATTTGAAAACTGGTGCTTTGTTGGTAGCTATTTTAATTTCGTGCTATTAATGTTGGTTGCTAAAAAAACGTTTATTACATTTTTTTTATTGGTTTAACAAATAAACTTATTTTTATTTTAGATAAGTTGTAAGAGTAAAGATAATGTAAATTTTTTTTATCACTGAAGAGGTGCTAAACTGCTCTTTATGTTATTAATTCAGGGAAAGTTCACTAACTTATAAATTTATGTTTTTTTTAAGATAATTCGCTATAAAACATTTTTTACTTCTGAAAATATATTTCCGTGAATGAAATAAAAACACAAATATTAGGTTAGGATCAATTATTATTTCTTTGGCGATATACCTACGAAATGGCTGAAATTTTTTTATCCATGTATAGAGTCGGTGGGACGTCCACCAACTCCGTAGATGTCACTCCACGACATCTACGGAGTTGATGTCTATTTCACTTACATTTCTTATCTTTAATAAAATTAAAGTTAAATGTAAAATGTTTGAATCAATTAAGCTGGTTTGTCTTTACACTGTAATAAATCCAGCTTAATAGAGCTTTACTGGTGCCAATTCTCACCACTGATATCGCTCACTATTGCTGGAAAAAGTGGGGAAAATGTGGTGGCGATCGGCCGGTGTGTTCATTCATGGTGAGATGACCTTAATCGTACTCAAGTGTGAAACGATGGCGGATACGAGTTTGTTCACTGTCAAAGAGCGAAGAACACTATAAATGACTTCTCTGTGCGTTTTGGGATGTCATCACCATCACAGCAAACGTTACTGACATGGGAGAAGAAAGCTTTCGCAACGGGAAGTGTTCTTGATGCGCCACGCAGTGGGAGGTCGAGCACTCAAGCTGAGACTTGTGCTGCTAAGGAGGAGGTATCGATTCAACAATCAGCGATGAATTCAACGAGCAAACGTTCTGCAGAGTTACGTATTCCAAGATCGACAATCAGAGACTGTCTGCGGAAGGACTTGAAAGTTAAATGCTTTCATCCAGACACAGTTAATGAGTTGAGTGACAATGACCTTGGTCTACGTGTTTATGCAATTCAGTTATTGCTTGAACGCTTTCCGAAAGCAAACGATAAAAAACCGTCATATTCTGAGACAAGTGTGAGATTTATCGAAGCTCTTGTAACCGAAATGGTTTTTTCTGGGGAAAAAGACGATCTTCACCTTTTTGAGGAAACCGATCACCATCCGCCTCATTTTATGATTTGGGCTGGAAAGCTGACAGCTGAACAGGTCCTTGGTCCTTATTTTTTTGATGGCGTAGTTAATCAAGTTATATGAGAATGATCGACGGGCGGATGCTTTCGGAATTAACGACAAAAAGGATCGCTGACGTTATTACGTTTCAGCAAGACGGTGCTCCAGCGTATTTTGCTTTGAATGTCAGCAGATGCCTCAAAAGTTTTTCAGAATCGCTAGATCGGTCGTGGGTCAGAAGAGATACAGTCTCCACTGTCGTGACCAGCAAGAAGCCCTGGTGCATACACATAAGGTTTTCTTGTCCTTCCAAATACCGTGCTTTGAACTTGGTGAAATCCACACAGACGTTCTATATCCATAGAAGGTAAGCTGCACCTGTCCTAATAATTTAATAACTAGCGTAAAGGGACTTCCCGCTCATTCCGTACCTGTATATCTATATGACGTTTGAACAACTCTTAATAGAATCAAATAAAAATTCAAGCTTCAAACGACATCGTAAGTGGTATGTTTTATTCTATTAAATTTTCAATTAAAAGTAAAAAACTTTTTATTTTTATTCATTAGGGTTAATTTTACGTTTTGTTGAGCCAGCCAATGGAAATTAAGCTTATTTTTTTATTATTATTTTTACTTCCTTGTACGAAGTAAAGATCGTGAAAAATTTCGGTTTTCAGATTTTAACGGAAATATCCGTTTTGGCCATTCCTGAACCCATTTTGACTAGTTTCGGCGTGACACCTGTACTTCTGTACATACGTACGTACTTATCTCTCATAACTCAAAAGCAATTAGCCGTAGGATGTTGACATTTTGGATTCAGGACTGTTGGTACATCTAGTTGTGCATCTCCCCTTTTGATTACAATCGGCTGAACCAAAAATGCCAAAAAAAAAGCCCAAAACCCCCAAAAATTAGATTATGGACTTTTTCTTAACTGCAATAATAAGCCCTCATTGAGAGATTTTCAACGATATATCATAAGTGGTATGTATTTTCATTGGTTCCAGAGTTATAGCCAAATAAAATTTTTAATTAATGAAATATTTAAATCTTACAACGGAAGGCACATCGGTTCAAATCAGACTTCATATTTTTTTTTTTAATTTAAATATATTGATTTATTATTAATCCGTGATTGTAAATAATTTTTTACAATAAATAATAATTCAGTAATAACAATTAAAACAAAATATGACAAAAAATCAGAAGTTATTAGTGAAATAAAATTTTATGTACTTTTAAAAATGTGTATATATAATTTAATAGGCATTATTACATATATGTATATGTAATAGATTTGGGTGAAATCAATCTGATTTTTTTTAAATAATCAGGGTCAAAAATAATAATTTGATTCTTTAATATTATTGAAAATTATAATTTAGAATCTTATTATTTTTGGATTTTCGTATAAGGAAGTCATGTGGAATATATATCAAATTTAAAAAAATATAATATCAGAAATTTTAATAGAAGGAAAAATAATGTATATATAATCTGCAAAGCTATACATAAAATGAAAACAATTCATTATTATTATATTTATTTTTTTTGCTTGATAAACAAATTACACGTAATTCCACTAAAACCTAACGTTAAAAACAATTATATATCTTTTATTTATTAATGTTAATAAATAAAATGATATTGTACCTCACGGTTCATCGATGTAAAAAAAAAAATATTATTATAGTCTAAATATGCTTATTTATATAGATTTTTGGAGTAAAAAATGAAGTTAGTTTCCAAATATGCTTTTTTAAAATTGCTTTATTTTTAAGTTAACATCCTGGTTAAAAACGCGACGCAAAAAGTCTGACGAAAATTTTATTTAATTTTGAAAATGTAGGTTCTGAAATAGTCTTTATAGAAGTAAAGTTATAAAAGAAGAAACTTTTACTTTCCCAGCGAATATAAATAGAATAGCTGAATTTAAGTGGAAATTACGGTTATCATGTTAAAAATTTGTTATCGAAAATTTTTTTTCAAATCTCTATGTTTTAAGATCTAACTAGTTCATTTAGACCAAAAAACTATAAATAGGTATGTACGTACCTATGTATGTGTATCCGGTTTTTTTTTCTTTTTTGTCTCTAACTCTTTTTATTTTTATTATTAATAGCCGGGAAAGTCATGAAATACTTTACCAGTTTTTCTTACTGGAAGTAATTACTTACTTTTTTCGGTAAAAAAAAAATTAATTTTCGGTAGCTATTTTTAATATGCGTGAAACTCCAATCCAACATTCGGAATTCTTAAACGTTATGATTTGGGCTTGAAAAAGTAAATATTTTAAAATTATTTAATTATTGTTATAAAATAAAGGTGTCACTGCACTTTAATGGAGGAAATTATATATTAAATTAAAAAAAGAAGGATACAAATAAATCTTTAATGAAGCGTAACATAACGGTAAGAAAAATAATAACGCTAAAGAAATAACAAGATAAAGGATTAATGAAGAATAAAGTATTAAACTTGTTCTCAATTATTTTTAGTTGTACATAAAATGTAGTTCACATTAAAATTAAAAGAAATAATAAAATGTTTAGAAAAAAAATAATACAAAATTAACCAACAAAGCTATCATTTATTTTTTTTTTTTTTAACCTCCGGCACCACCGTTAAGGTATCTCTTCAGAGAATGAGATGAATGAATTGTAGCGTGTGTGAAAAATGCCATGCCTGACCGGGATTCGAACCCGGGATCTCTGGATGAAAGGCCGAGACGTTACCACTCGCGCCACAGAGGCCGGCAACCAACAAAGCTGCCTGGAGTATTAGTTTCCATATTAACTTTACGTAAAATTTTTGTTTATAAAATGTGAAAAAATTCATTTTGTTAAATGTATTTTAAATTATTCAAACCAGTTTTCGTTCAGTTCAAACAGATTTTTAACCGACTTCAAAAAAAAGAGGTTATCAATTCGACAATTTTTTTTTAATGTATGTTACGCAATATCTCCGACATTATTTAACGGGATTTTGATAATATTCTTTTAATAGAAAGAGTATTCTTTTGTAATGGTCTCCTATAAATTTTAATGATATCCAATGATAATCTTAGGAAAAATAGCAAAAAAACCGAAACGGCTTGACACCCTTAGCTGCTGACCGCTCGCACAGTACAAAAGGAGGAGGTTTATAAAAAATAAAAATCTAATTCATCAAATAATAGTACTAAAATATTACAAATAATTAATTATATTTTTATTTATTAACTAAAATAAACATATATACGACAAATAATTATTTTTGAACTCGTTGTCAGCCCAATAACAAGTAAACATAAAGTTACTACTTCAACCGACCGCTAGGCGGCTGAAAGGGATTCCCACATGTAAAATGGGATCTCAAGAGCATATAAGGGAGAACATCTCACGATCGTACCTCATCCTTGAATTCGCTAAGACCTATATACTTGGTGATAATATATGCACGTAAGCATCTATTAAGTATTCTTACATCATATTTCTCTATGTCGCATTTTATTCTTATATTGTTATAAATCTCATTTTATTGTAGTAAAACTTCTATTAACAATTTTTCATTGTTTACAGTAGTGTTTGTATTATATAGATCATAGGTTTATTTTTTATTTATTATTTTTTTTATTTAATTTGTTTGGCTAGAAGAGGCTTCAAAAATAGCTATTTGTTGCAAATACTTTTACTTTAGTTAATAAATAAAAACATAATTAATTATTTGTAATATTTTAGTACTATTATTTTTTGAAACCGGTTTTTATTTTTTTTAAATTATTTTATTGGAAACTTTATCTAGTAAGATATTAAGCTAATACTGATCCATCACGAAACTAAGGTGAGCCTTGAGCAAAGGATAATTAAAAAACTCAGAAATAGTGTTCGCTATAAAATATTCTATATGAAATCCAGTAAAATCTTACGAATATAAGAAAGATAAAATAAAAATTCCACTCCGCCGATCTCCTTGACGGAATGGTAGGAGTTTTGACCTTTCATAAGGAGGTCCCGGGTTCGAATCAATCAGTCAGGCAAGGCAATTTTCACACGCTACTAAATTGCATTTCCACATTCTCACGGACAAACTTTAAAGTTATCTCTATGTTATCTCTAATCAGTGTTTATAGGTCAGTAAAATGATCTTCAGCAAAGCCCATCATGAATAAGAAAGGAGCGGTTGATGTGGGAACTGAATCACTACAAGACGAGTTTTATATTTCTCCCTGCAAAATCAGGATGTAACTTCTACAGTTATCCTTGAATTTAATAAGGAATGGAATATTGCCTTGACACTGGATAAATTTATTCCTATGTTAATTCATAGATATCCTTACGATTTTAACAGAGTGTGGTAAACATTAAAAATACGACAAATTTATCTATTGTTAAACACAATGTTGTTGAAATACCAAAATGAAATAGAATAATACTTAACATGCATATACGTATTTCTTCATTCACAAACTTTTTAATCATTTTTCAAATGTTCTCCACTATTTATTTACTTTTGCTCCAGTTTATTACACATATATCACGTCGGCGCTTGGGCCACAGTTATTGATAGGGAGGTAATTTACAAGTATTGAGACCTTCAGGAGTTACTAATTGAGTGTATACGTTACATTTAAGGTAATCTCAGACATATCGATAATCTGCAGAATGTGCTGCCGGCCATGAAACATTCATCTATAAGAAATTATATAACCTAGAAACTTTTCTCGAACTGCAATTACGGGATGCTATAGCAGTCCGAGACATTATCCATTCTTACTGGAATCATACAGTTTTGAGATGTATACCACGACAACGAGGTTACGTAATAAGGAAGTTGCTTAACTTTTATACGTGTCAAGAAGTCACCTTGCGTTTTCAGTACTTACTGGGTGTCCTTACGATGGGTAAAGGATCTGGGTTGTGTATTTTTTGCTCCAGAAGCAAAAGTTTTATATCCAACAATTTATCGTATTCTAGCACGGAAAGGTACTTTGAAATGGAATGCGATAATTTTTTAACCGAGTCATTGGATTGTTTAAAAGGTTTCCATCAAGAATGCATGTTGTCCATTGTTCTACGAGGGTGGTCTGAAAAGTTTCCGACCTAACAAAGATACAAGACATTTTTTTAGAAATTTTTTATTTATTTTTCA
>JAAAKQ030191894.1:0-12036 GCA_010016005.3 Zanna intricata
TTGGGTTTCAATTTACCACACTTCTCAGGAGTGGTCGACCTGAGATTGTACAAGACTACACTTCATTCACATTCATATACATAATCCTCATTCATCCTTTGAAGTAATACCTCACGGTAGTTCCAGATGCAAAACAGATAAAGAAAAAAAGTAATAATCGATACGGTAATACGATTTGAATAATAATAATATTAATTCGGTAATGATACGAGTATTACTATTCGATATTTTAGCGACAGTGAACTTAATTACAGATTCTTGCGACTGTTTTACTAAAGTTGAACGACTTGCTGCTCGGGATCGAATGATTTTATTAGAACAGAAAAGTAGTAATTTCGATATTTATGTGAAGGTTTTTATCAAAAAGAGAAAATAAAGTAACTTTGAGAAATTTATCTTTCTAAAATAAGTGTTCAAAAGCAGCCGATATCAACTGAGTGCGTTAATAAGTCTAATATCATGTCGGGTTGTACACCGACGATTTCAGCGATCTGATTTCAGAGTTTTTAAAACGGATCGCCTCTGTCTATTGGCAGCTGTAGTTTCATCTTCCCAGATGTGCCATTATTTTGGATATTAAAATTCCCCTCTAAAAGCTTTTAGGCCGGTTCCCATGTAGGTTTCCGAGATTTCAAGCGCCGATTAATTAATCCCCTTACGGTCATGTTGATGGTATACCACTTCGTCGGTAATCCTTTTCCGAAGTACTTAGAGGGCATTCTGGTGTCTAAGGTGTGTGGAGGTATATTAGCTAGTGTTGGGATCCGACTGATCGGGGGAGACTGTACCGGTAATTGATATCATGGTTTTATTTAATTTAATATCCAGCTTATCAGTACGGCAGCTTTCAACCGTACCGGTACGCTGTATTCAGTTACATAATAGGCCGAGGCTAATGCTACGTTCAGAGTATGCTTGCATCCGCTTCCCAGCTGCTTCCTGCAGTTTATGAATTTAGTTTCCTCAAATTCTCAATTTTGCAGTAGTATTCATAATGTAGTATTCATAGATTGTAAGTCCGGATTCAGTAAAGCCGCATGCCGAGGTACTTCGGGGTCGGGTTATGTTGGAGTTTTTCCCCACAAATGAGACATTTAGCGACTTTCTGATATCTCCGTTCCGTAAATGGAAGCAGCTTATCTCTGTTTTAGTCCGATAATGTTTCAGACCCTGATTATCGAAGTACATATTAAACGAACTCATACCCTTCTAGATCACTATCTCGCACTCTCTGAAAGTTTCACTTGTGTAGCGAGACGAATATCATCTTCATACAAGAATTTCATGAATTTTGTAGGCGGTAGGTCACCTATGTATAGGTTAAACAACAAATGTGCAAGAACAGATCCCTCAGGCAAGCCGTTGCACGAGGGATTAAGCGTAATGATAACTTCAACTATTGTCCCTATAGAAGAGGTTCAATGTCAAAGTCTTTGCAGATGCGGGAAAAATTTAACTATATCGATTTGTTAAAAAAAAAGGAAGTACATTATCATTTACTAACATCAATTATTATTTTAAAAAAGTTTTAATTTTCCTTTATATTTCTTTTTTTTATTATTTATTTTATTATTTATAAAGATGTTTGTTTTGCAGAGGTATAAAATTTGGGTTTATTTTATACATGATTACATTTCTTTTTTAAATATCTTTATTGTTCACTTTGTTCTTTTATGCAGAAAAAAGTTTACTGGAAAATTTTGCAAAGGTTTTGAGAAAATTGACTCCAAAGAATCTATCTACCCCACTCTCTTGAGATATTAATCCCAAACATATACTAAAAAATTGGCCCGATACACGATGCCCTTGTCAGGTTTTGTCAAAATCAGTTTATCCATTCAAAATTTATCCCCCAACACACGAAAGTAACATACGTACGAACAGCTCCCTTCCCAGCTTTTTGGTTTGTTGTTAGGGTCCCTGGGACATGAAATATCGAGAAATGTAAAACCACCCATTCCCCATTTTTCAACTGATTACCGTACTTCGTTTTTACAGCTAGCTTTAGAGCTGTGTTGCCAGGAAAGTAAAATAACTGTAATATTGTAACAGTTTTTATACCGTCTTACAGTTTGAGATGAACATTACCATTATTATTGGTTTTGTAATAATATTAATAATAATCGTGTGTGTTGCGTGCGTGTGTTAAATATATAAATAATAGTGAACGCTTATTTTTTAAATTTATTTTAGAAAGTTTGCAGATCGAAAACTAAGTTATAGTTAACAAAGTTTTATCTATTCTTGTTTCTATTTCCCTAAAAACGTTTATTATTGCTCATAGTTAACAGAACGTTTTGGAATAGAGTTATAACAAACAATCTTATACAAATATAACAATCAAATAATTATAAATGTAACAGAAAAATTTAGAATGTAATAAAATTACATACCCCGCAACATAAAAGAGAAATGGATCTCATTATGGTTTCAGGCAAATAAAGCAGCTCTACGTGCAGGGGAAACTTACGGATTACCATATGTTTCATTAAATAAAACATAAGTAAATAAAAATAGAACTACACAAAGAAAACATTTTAAAGAAAGTACTCATTTTAAAGAAAATTATCAAAATTAGATAGCCAAAGTTAATGTGGTATGCATAAGCTGTGTCATCTCCTATATCTTCTTAAAAAATAAAGGATGTGATCGCGAAACTAGCGTAACTTGAATTAGTAAGTATTATGAACAACACACTTAGAAATCGTCCAACCAGAGAAGGACAGTCTAAAACTGGAGAAAAAAAAGTAGCTGTTAAGCAGAAGAGTACATTTCTTTTGAGAAATGAACCTTCGACTGGTTTCAAGGAGAAGGACAGTGAATGCAGAAAAGAAAAGAGCCTAAACGCAAAGTAGAGATTACTAAAATCCGCGTGCATGTAATGAGATGTGAAAATATAAGAAAAAGAAGACTAAAAAAAAAAATAAAAGTAAAAATGAAGCCTCCAAAAGCACAGAGGTCTTTGCCGAGAGGGCGATGACTGCGGTCGCCCAATATGTTTTAGCGGTGAGTGCATCTAGTCTGGATTGCGATGTACTTCTCACCGCACCATTGAAGTCTGTGTTGTCTGATGCCGACAGCAGAAGATCCTCCGCGATTTCCGGCGGGGGATCTGAAGATACCATCTCGAAGGCATCAGATACCTCGAAATTTTACATTGAGACCTTTAGAAAGATGGAGAAGAAGAGCAAAAAGGATGGTCTCGGGAAAACCTAGGCAATAGGCATTAAGATAAAAGCTCGTTTTTATCTTATTTGACAAATTTTAACGAAAGTTTGAATATTTTAATTTTTACGTTATATGAAGATCTTGTAATAACTTTGATGTTAATAACTTTGTTATTGACTTAATAACCTTTAATAACTTTGATGTCTTTGTGTTAAGCGCCAAGAGGCATTTACATCCTTGGCATTATGCGTTTAACTTTTTTTATATAAGTGAATATTTTGTAACGATATTTTTCATAGTGCTTATTTGAAGTGAATTTTAATATTTAAACTATTTCATTAGAAATAGTTTATGGTTTTATGTGGCAAGAACCTTTTACCCCCTTATCATATTGTGTTTTCTTCTTTTATCCTACAACAAGTCTATTTATTAGATTTGGACTGACAAGACTAGTCTACCAACTACGTCGCTTGCGTTCTGTGAAGTGGGAGGGAAATTTTCTTTTCCAGTAGTCGGTGTCCCTAAAAAACTAAAAAAAAAAAAAAATAAAACAAAAAAAAAACACTCGATTATCATGTTCTTCAGATTTTTAACATAAAACTATTTTTTACAGAGGCAAATTGAATAACGTAAAGGTATTCTAAAGAAATGTTTGTTTACTATTTTTCCTTATAAAGCAATATCGAAATTCAAACGGAAGGTGAACGTTTGTATAACGGTTTGGAATCGTATAATAGAATATAAGTCTATATGTACTCGTGAACGAGACGGTTACAGTATGAAAAACGTGGGATCCAGGCTAGACTTATTTTTGTTCGAATATTTCAGCGAGCGGTTTTTTTTAAACAGATTATATATAGATATCAGACTTGGAAAAATATCTCATCCCATATAGTGTCGGGGAAAAAAACAGTCTCGGGGATTATAAAATACTACAGTTTTACGCGTACATTCAAGTTTTACGTAAAAGTTAGGAAAATGAAATATTACGTAAACGATAAATCAATGACTGTAACAGTTTTTTTCGTTTTCATTTTATTAAAAATATTTCACAAAACTATACAGCAATAATAAAATTCATACAAATATGTAGGTTTATAAATATAAAACTTTACTTCTTTTTTAATTATATTTAAAATATTATTTTCTGTTTAACAAATAAACTTGTCTCCAACAGTTGTGATTATAGTTTTCGGGTACGATTAATTGTGTATAACTGTATTGATTATTACCGTACTTTATATTTTTGTTGTGACTGTACACATCGCGTTAATATATATTTCGAGGTGTGGCTATTAAATTTCAGGACTGGTCCTAAAAATACATTAAAATTAAAAATCTAATCTTTAATACCTTATCTATATCGATATTCTATCTCGGTCAACGCATTGTTACATTTGATTTATTTATCGTTCAAAGCCTACTTAAAGTTAATGTTGGAAAGGCTTCTAAAGTTAAAAGGTCAGCGAATTTAGTTTTAAGCTGTCGATTAAAAATGTTTTTTATTTAGGAAATCTTTGATTTTTGAGGATAAATAAAGGATTTTCGGAAGCTGAAAACGGCTAGCTTAGCTTAGATGAAATTTTCAAAATTTTAAACGTTTTCTAATCACAATCTTTTTAAGACATCAAACAGATGAGCATGTAAATTTTCTCAGTAAAAAAGCTAATTTTTTTTTTTTTTTTTTTTTTTTAATTAGCCGAGTTCCTTCCATAAATTTGCAAAACTCTGACAAGAGATAATATGCTCGATTAACAGTTTCACTCGCTCTTTGAAGAAAGTTTTTTTGATATCAAAGAAAATAACGAACATGTTTTTAAATATTTAACTGTTCATTTTCGACTTTTTTTGTGTTTGACAATTCTAGAATCTTCCAGCGCATCGATTGCTGTATAGTTTCTTATTAATATTCAAATTACAAAGTATTATTGCAATTTATGACCTTTTTTTTAAAAAAAAAAAGTAGAGAAATTTTTTTTCTTTCCGAATACCACGATAAACGTTTTGCCTAAAATGTTAACTTAAAGGTGTGTTTTTATTAAAATTACTTTATAAAATTTATCTCGGCTGTCTGCGCATGCGATGGTTTTATGTCAACTTTTTGGTTTTTAACTGAAAAATTAATTCAGCGCAGAAGCTTAATTTGTTTTTATCTGTTCTCAGCCGCCTTCTGGGCTATTTTAAAGCAATAGTTAATCATCTGTATAAATTTCTTTCAACATTAAACAAGGTTTCGCTAAAGATTTCTTAAATTTAGCGAGAAGATCGAGATGGATGTGCTACTTGATTTTAAACTAAACATGATTTTGACTTTCAAAAACCACTGTAACCGGTGAAAGTTACCTATGTTAGTATACTTAAACTCGTTTCATATGAATCCATTTTTCTAAAATTAATATCAACTACGAATAAATTTTTCATCAGATTTTTATTATTACCACATACCACATGACTACACCATATGATTTTCTTGTATGCCTATTAAAATTAATACACATCAAAAAATGGAAAAAAAATCAAAAATGGAAACTAACAAAATTTTATTTTATTAATAACTTCTTATTTACTTATTTTTTTTTTTTTTTATTGAATTATTATTTTTCGTAAAAGTTTTTTCAATCAGAGGTTAATAATCATTAATAAATCAGTATTTTTAAATTAAAAAAAGAGATAAAGTTTGAATCGAACCTATATGTTTTCCTCTTCTAAGATCCGAATATTTCATTAATTAAAATTTTATTTAAATGAAAATAAGTACTACTTATGATATATCTTTGAAAAGCTCTCGGTGAGGACTTATTATTCCAGTTAAAAAATTTCCAAAATCCAATTTGTTTTGGAATTTGGGCTTTTTGAACACTTTTGGTTCGTTCGATTGCAATGAAAAGGGGGGTTGCACAACTAGATGTTACAACAGTCCTAAATCCAAAATTTCATGCCGAAACTAGTCAAAATGGATTTAGGGATGGTTAAATTTGAAATTTTCGTTGAATGCTGAAAACAGACATTTTTCGCGATTACGATACTTTCTTTATTTCTAACAAGGAAGTAAAAATGAGTTCACCTAGTGCTAGGTACCTGTTATAAATCATAAATTGTAAGAATATTATATTACAAAAATATGATTTTGCTGGTTCAGTTAACAGTTTTTTTCACAAGAAAAAATTTTCATAGGTATTAAAAGTAAATGGAAAAAACTATTATTTCATCTCTCGTTTTGGATAATATATTCGTACTTATTTATCTGTTAAGCTTGTTTAAAAAACAAATTCATCAGAAGAAAAGTATTTCTATTTGAAACAGATAGTTATAGTAAAAAATTAATTTCTTCTGTGGTGCTAGGTGTAACAGATCCTGAAATCTGGCCTCATTATTGTAATTATTGTTATTATTATTATTCTATCAATGAAAAGTCACCAGAGCGTTCTACTGATAATCTATTCTTCGTAAATAATCTGATAATCTCATGAAAATTTATTTTTCGTAAATTAATACTTATTATCAATCGAAAATAATGTGCGTAGAAATGATCAGGTCTTAAAGTCAGCCGGTCTCCATGGCGCGAGTGGTAGCGTCTCGGCCTTCCATCCGGAGATCCCCGGGTCTGAATCTCGGTCAGACATGACATTTTCACACGTTAAGGAAATTATCATTTATCTAATCCTTTGAAGGAATACCTAACGGTAACCCGGGAGGTTAAAATAACAGGTCTTAAAGGCAAGAATAAATTCTCAGGAATGGTATTCTGCAAATAGTTTAAACGAAAAAATGTTTCAAATTTCTCAACGAACTGTAAATGGCTTAACTGTTGAAACACACGAAAAAAATATGTAAAACACATTCGAAAATAAATGACGCTCCAAACACTAGGTAGGAAAAGTTTTACTCAAAATATAAACATAATCGATCGTTTCGATTATTAAACGATCATAACGAAAAAGCATACAAATAAAAAAAAAAAATATATTTTTAACAGGAATTTTAGAATAAAAATATAAACGATAGAAGTAAAACCTGTTCTCGTTTGAGGCGCTCCCAATAGAAAGCATAAATTTAGTTTAAACTGTCCACCACGAAGAGTACACGCCTCTTTTATGATAAAACCTATCGAAGGAAAGATTACTTATTTTATAAAAATAGTATATAGCTTAGGCCAGTCAAAGAGATTTCTTTTCTTTGAAGAAAATTTTAAAGATGGGTATTCCCGAAGGATGTTCAACAAATTTAAACTTCATACAGACTATTGGATTCTGGTCTCTTATTGTTTTTCAACGATGAAATTTTCTGTTTCGCTAAAAGTAATTAAGATATAGTAATTTTCAACTGAAACTGATCTCGGTGATCGGTTTTCAGGCGTTGTCGGGCTTCAATCAATTTCTCTGGTTTTATGAGTTTACAACGTTCCTTCATTATAATTTAAATTTTACATTTAGATTGCTCTTCGGTCGAATTTGTTGTTACTACGTAAGGTACTACATCGAATTTCACAATTTTAGTCTAAACAGTTTTTGATGTAAAAAATGCAATACAGAGGAATAATATAAATACATTCAGATCGTGTTATAAAGATTTTAATATTTTTGGGTCGAAGATTTATAATCATTGAGAAAGGGAAAAAATTAGGTTAGGATAAATTTAGTAATATATGTCCTCTACCGTATGCGTTTTATTCGTATATCAAAGACCTGCAACCATAATGTTGCAACTTAGCGTACGACACAAGTCGTTTCCAAAACGACCTAGGGGTTTTCAAAGATTACACGCTGATTTAATGAGTAATTCGACACGAACTTTTATTTGCAAACATCATCGATAAAAAATAGTAAAAATATAAAAATCTAATTTTTGTAAACGATGGATAATAATTTGCTAAAAGATTTTTTTTTATCGGAATCAACATCAGGTTTTATTTTAATAACTATGTTAAACGGTGAATGAAGTAAATAACTACTAGAATAATAGCAATTCAACATTTTATTCGATATCGTAGTAAAAGAGAAGATAATTACAGATTCTTTACAAGTTTTTTAATAAAAAATAAATCGCTTACTGCCGGACGTGAAACAACTGATATTATTTATTTGAAGTAATACAAGAAAGCTGTTAATTTCAAAATTTACGTAACTATTTCTATTTAAACGATGAAATAAATTTTAAAAGGTCATCTTTGTACAAAAAACAATAAATTTTCAAAATGATTCCTTTCTGCAGCTTGACAGCAGGCAATATCAGATGTGTACGTTAATAACAATTGTATCGGATTTATAAAAAGTTGCATTTCAAGTGCCAACTAAAAAAAAAAAAAAAAAAAAAAAAAAAAAAACAAATCATGAAAACTGGACAGACTATTGTTTTGCTTTTTGCTTTTGCTGTGTTCTAACTGAAGGTCTAAAAATTTTCTTAATTTTGAAGCTTACACGTGAGACAAGTTACTTACAAAACGGCATAGCAGTTTTCAAAGATTACGAGGATATTAGAAAAAGTGAGGTGTGATGCGGTTTCTTATTATAATCCGATCAAGTTAAAGGTTTATTGAGATAGATAAAAACCTTGTATAGAGAGAAGAGATTTTTTGAAAAGTGATGTATAATCTTTTTTATTGTACGTATATTACTAAATTTTGCCTTAGATCTGTTTTTTCTTTTTTCATCGTAGATTTCTAAAATTACTGAGACTGATATTATTTTCTTATTGAGTCTATTAATAGTTCATTAATTGCAACACGCTATCGGACATGTACGGAACAGAATGATTATAAATCAGTACTACAGGACTATAAGGTGAAATGTCTGTATTAGAAGAATTACATAAGATTAAACCTTAATTCGTCGATATATACTATATATGAAGGCACCGATTATCTCAAAAAATGAAATTGTATATCAAGTAATATATTCGATGATCCGATTACATTGTTGTGCAACTGCATCCGAAGATTACCGGAATTGAACGTTGACCTCAGTTATTCAGCTGCAACGTAATAAATTCATTCTGTTCATCCGGGACTGCTGGAACAAAAATTTATCTTTTATACAAGGAATATAATCTTTCAGAGAAAAGAAAATCTGTTATTAGTGTCTTGTATTATGGTACTTCATAAACATCGGAATGACTAGGACAACCATTCTTCATAACCAAGAATGACTAGGAAAACCCTGTGAAGCGATAAAAATATTTATAGTCGTTTGACTCAAAAACAGTGCACTTAGTCGGTCGAGAAAATCCGTACACACACGCGCGCGCGCGCTAACGAAATCAGCAACGTGATCGTAATTTTTTTAACGAAATGTTTAAAATTCATGTTCATTAAAACGGGTTATTAAACGAAATTGTTCACGAATGATTCTTAAAATCGAAATACCGTTTTTTAAAAATAATAACCGTGAAATATAATTATAATTGTTAAAGAATTATGTAAAACATTAACAAATATGTCGGTAGCGGTACATTTTAAATAAATTAATAAATTAATAAGAGTAAATGTTAGGCATTTGTTGATTATCATAATTTAACATTTATAAATGATCTGACACGAGAGACATAAGGTTCTCAAAATCATAATAATCCATTCCCAAAAACGATAACCGTATCATAACAGGCATTTGTGATTTATAAAAGTGAGGGGATTTTCGGTATACTGAAGCGAAAGGAATATGAGACGCACATGGTGATATGAAATACAGCTGATAAATTCAGCCGCATAAACATTGAAACCAATCGCTGTACCGCAGTGATCGGGTTCGTAACGAACAACAATGCTGTCCTTTATGACAGCATACTTTCTATAACTATTTTCTAATTTTATTTATAAATACTTCGGCTAGTGTTCCTTTTGCTTTGGGTACTTTACTCAGTTACAGTTATAAGATTGACTGAAAAGATTGTATGGTACAGTAAAAAGTTAAAATCTCTCTTTCTGTGAGGAACAAGAGTGTAAACTTTCTCCCTCATTTAGTGAAAATAAAAATTAAATGAAGCTTGAGAATATTGAACTATTAAATTAAAATCGTTATTTGAAATTTGGAAGTCCGTTTTGAGCTAATCCTGATTTACGGAACTAGCCATCCAAAAATATCATGGATTTTCTCTTCTTTCGTCATATAAATATTTAATTTACTATTTTTACAGAGACACAGGATATAAATCATACTACATATTCTACTAGTTTAAAGGACCTGACAAAGTTTAAAGAATAGACGTAAATATAGCAGGCTTAGTTCTGCGCCCTGAGAACCAAAAATAGGAAAAAAAGAGATTAAGGATAAAGAAAACCACATGTAGTGATAAAATGGTATGAACTAACCTCAGAGAAACCGCATGTATGAGACGAATAACATTTTTCTCAGGAAACCTTGAGATCCCATTCCGAGCAGCGCGTGCTTAATCTGCCCGCAATATCTCGAGAGGTCAGGTTGTTATGGGTCAGGAGGAAGTAGTAAGCCGACCTCCTTGGCATGAGTGGTAACGCCTCGGCCTTTCATCCGGAAGTCCTGGGTTTCGAATCCCGGTCAGACATGGCATTTTCACAAACGCTGCAAATCATGCGTCTCATCCTCTGAAAATATCCTAACGGTGGTTCCGGAGGTTAAAAAAAAAAAAAAAAGAAGAAAAAAAAAATGAAGTAAGTAATAAAATACTCACTTTGCAAATGACAATTAGCTTCAGACATTACATAACCACTTAAAAACTATTATATGCAGCCAGCATTAATATATATACATACAAAGTGATTCAGGAGCAAAGGGAAATAATTTGGGAACTGATTCTAGAGCTTGAAATAAGGAAAAACGTTCATACAAACACATATCTACAAACTTTGTTATGGAGTTACGGATAGCAAAACTTTCTCACGGATTTCAGTCCCCCTCGGTGAAATGAGGTCATACTGAAATTTATAAAGCGTTATAAGAGGAGTAAAAACTTGATGGGTTCCTGTTTTTTTTTTTATCTGAAAAATTGAATAAAACAGGTCTCAGAATTGTATATCCCGTAACTTTCATGATATCCAACGTAAAACAGATAACTCTGATGACGAAAAACCAATTTTTTTAGGTTTGAAGTACAAAGATTTTGTTAAATGCGTAAAGTTCATTATCAAAACTAAGGGAGAATTTAAATGTGAAATAATTGACTTGATATATTTTATGAAAACTTTAATTATTATAAACGATGTAGGACAAAACTAACTGAAAAAAGTAATTAATTTGCAAAAATTAGAAACAGCAGATTTAAGTGCAATAAATTTATAACCATTAAAAAATTACGATTGGCAACACTAACTGTATACTTCTTAGTAAATATGTAAAAAAGTTGTTTTTTTACAACAAAAAAAAAAAACGTGAGTTTCATGACCGAATTTTTCTGTTTTACGCTAAATATTATTCATGAAACCTACAGGTGATTCAGTTCTGGGACCTATTCGATTTTTCACGTCAAAAAACATAAGAAATCACTAACTTTTTTATCCCTTATATAACGCCTTAAAAGTTTTAGAATGATCTCATTTCACCAGTTCCACTGGTGAAATGTTTCGCTATCCTAACTGTATAACAAAAAGTTTTCGGTCATATGTTTGTATGATTTTTTCCTTATTTTAAGCTCTAGAATCATTTCCCAACTTATTTCCCTTTCCTTCTGAATTATCCTCTCCCCCTCTGCCTCTCCCACTTTGTGTGTGTGTGTGTGTGTGTGTTTATTTTTTGTAATTGAGATAAAAATATTGCAACTCAATTATTATATAAATAAATATTCTCCCCCCCTCTCACCCTCTCTCTCTCTCTCTCTCTCTCTCTCTATCTCTCTCTGTGTGTGTGTGTGTGTGTGTGTGTGTGTGTGTGTGTGTGTGTGTGTGTGTGTGTGTGTGTGTGT
>JAAAKQ030191905.1:0-11157 GCA_010016005.3 Zanna intricata
AAAACCAATGTTTTTGAGTGTAAAAACGTTTTGTGTTACATGTAACGTTTCTAACTTATTTCCTTTGTGAAATAAGAATATTCTGATGAAAGATGAAGTTGAATTCATACAGAGGAGAAATATGATGTGTATTATATTTACCAGAATTATTATATATTAATTATATAACCAATCACTGTGGTAAACAAAATGAATTTATCACTTTTAGCCAAGGATATAAGAATTCCTTTCTATGTAATTAATGATGTTAATGACACAGATAGTCCCTGCGTTAAAAAAATGAAAAAGACTAAATAAAGAAGAATATGATGACTTCATTCATTTTTCGTAGGAAGGTTGGTTGGGAGATTGTTTGTTATCTTAGGAATAGTTATGTCTAAGTGAAAAGAGAATTCCAATTTTATTTTGTAGAAAGCAGATAAGGTGTAATGTTTAAATAATAATGTTTGTTAGATAAATAATTGATGTATCTACAAGGATGAACTGTTATGCGTTTTTATTATTGTAATTATGTAATTTAGTAGACATTGAATCTTACAAAAAAAATTCTACAATTAAATAATAATATAAGTGTTTATATCAACATCCGTACAAAGTTATAAAACCACTTTATTAAACCACTTTATTTTGCGAGGAAGAGCTTTCAGTTATGGGATTAAAATTCTTTAAACAATCTAAAAACATCAATCAATATTTTTAATTTAAAATTCGTATTTGTTTTTAAGCTTAAAACCAATGCTTTTGAGTGTAAAAACGTTTTGTGTTACATTTAACGTTTCTAACTTATTTCCTTTGTGAAATAAGAATATTCTGATGAAAGATGAAGTTGAATTCATACAGAGGAGAAATATGATGTGTATTATATTTACCAGAATTGCTTGACAATAGAGAATATTATTTTCTTTGAACTTGCTACGTCAATAAATCGATCCAATTAAAAAAAATTAATTCTTGGATTTATATTACAAAATTAAATATGAAAATAAATTTTGTTCTAAATATAATAATTATTAAAGTAGCTCTTTTTTTCAGGTAAGTTTGAAATACGATTTCTACGCAACCTTTGGTAAGCAGATATTTTAAAATAAAATTACTGTTGGTCTTCATTATTATTATTTTTTCTTCAATACTGTTGTTCTACAGTAACCACAATATTATTTTAACGTAATAAAGTAAAATATTATTACTTATATTTAAGTAAGTTTCCTTATCGAAAACTAGTCCTTTATAGCTTACAGCTGGTAATTTATAATCTCATAATATGTGAAACTGAAGCGTAGATATTGATTCCCATAAATTCAAAAAAAATAAAACAAAGTTCTTTAAAAGAACATAGTTTGTATCCAGCATTCATTAATTTCATGGATAAATTATTTTATGAACTAGGCTTTCCAATTTTGTCATATGTTTTTCATTAAACTTTGTTTAAGTGAAAAAGTTTGTATATCAAGGATATTCATATCATAACGTAATTTGTAAAAAAAATATATATATATTTTATGTTCGGCTACATTATAATACAATAACAAATAAAAAAAAAGTGACCGTAGAAATATAATTAGAATTATCCAAAGCAACCTATTGAAATGTTTTCATTATTGTAACCAGAAATTTGCAAAATGCGAGCATTTAACAAAAATAATTTTTACAACATTGTTTATAACTTTTTTCTGAAAATGTTTTATCCATTTTTTTTTTTTTTTTTTTTACAAAAAGTTACTCATTATTCCACATTCCAATTTCTGCTTATATCAAATAAATATACAAAATTTTTTGGATGAAAATTAAATCACAAGCATAAGTATGAATGATTATTTACATAAATCGATTTTATTCTTGAACGGACTGCTCTACAAGTAATTTATACAAACTGTTTAGAAGAAGATATAAATTGAAATATAGATGTCGATATTTCTACATAAGATGTTTGTTAACATTATCTTAAAAGAAGAAACCGTTTTTAAAATATACAAGTCCTCTTTTGAAAAATTATACTTTATACACAATTATTTGTAATAATTTTATCCTGTTGGTATGATTATGTAATGATTAAATAAATAAATTCACTTTTTTTTTTTTTTTTGTTTAACCTCCGGAACCACAATTAAGTATATCTTCAGAGGGATGAGATGAATGAATTGTAGCGTGTGTGAAATATGCCATGTATGACCGGGATTCGAACCCGGGACCTCCGTATGAAAGGCCGAGACGCTACCACTCGGCCACGGAGGTCGGAAAATAAATTCACTTACCAGCAATAATAGACCCACTTATCAACTATTCTTTTGTTGAATCATTAATTGGGTTTGGGTTTAATTGTTTAATCATTATAAATACTTATTATAGTAATAATAACTTATTATACTTATATATTATATTTGGAAAGCGATTAAATTTTCTTTTCATATTTTTAATGGTAAGGAATCAAATCTGGAAAAAATTTCAAAAAATCATAATAATCAGTATTGAGTGAAATTGTCATGAAATAAAGTTTTAAAAATTATAAATAATTTTTCCTGCTATATTAATTTAAATAGGACTAAAGTTTAATAAAATTATTATCACTTATAAGGCTTTGTTTTTAAAGTAATAAAAAATAATTAAAAATAAAATACCTCTAATATCATTAAAGAAATTTAAATTTACTGTTTTGTATCCTTCTATTAAAATAAAGTTAACAAATTGCAATATAACACATAAGTGATTTTTGTTTTAAGAAAGATTAATTTATTTTTAGTATAATATATATAATATATAAACTAAATCCCAGATGTGATATAAATTGAGTTTTTTTTAATTGTAAAGAATATTTAAGAAAGTGAAGTAGGTAATTAGCTTTTAATAAAACTCGGAGTATTACAGATAGATCTTATAATATAAAGTGCATAATTATTATGATATAAAGTTATAATTTAAGTAGAGCACTCTCGTCACGAATATAATAGTTACTTAGTAAACTACAAGCACTAGTACACTTATTATCTTGTATTTCATTTATTCAACTTGATTGCAGTGTACCACCGGTGAAACACATTGAATATTGCACAAATTTCTAACAGCATCGTTCCCTGCGGATCTAGAAACCATGTTGTTAAACATGTATTGTGAATAGCGGATCGCACCACAATTTGTATTCTCAAATAATAGTACCAAATGAGGGACAACCGTTGGGATTAGTAAAGAAAATTAATATAACAATCACTAACAACAAAACATGGAAATACATATTCTCTTTTAATTGACTTTTTTAAATGATATTTAAAACAAAAAGTGATTAAAATATTTATACTCTTGTATTTGGAATTTATTTCACGATTTAAACCACTTAACTTCTTTTGATGCATATTTATTTATTTAGTAAACCTCTTTTATTTTATAAATCCTTTTTGTATGAAAAATTCTTAATTAAATTAACAAGAAATATAATTCAAACCTGTGACATTTAACCGGCATTATCCTTAACTATTCATGGATCAAGCCTCGTTCTACAAAAAAAAAAAAGCTTTGCGTAAATATTTTCCTCATGAAACTCAATCCTTGTTTAAATCAGATTTCGTATTGTACAAGCTTTAGGCGCTAAGTTCTTCAATAATTAGTTTTAAATCTAGTAATTTTAGATTATTAAAAGATATATAGAAATTAATAAATTATTTAAAAATAAGGATAATTTCTAATAAAAATTTATTTTTTCAGTTACCTCTAATAAATCTTTCTTAATTTCATTACTACGAAAATAAATGGTAAACAAAACGGCGTAAAGATAAAACTGGTAATTTATTATTTAATAAATTCATTTTTTAAAAGACTGAGATTGAAGTAAAGTACCTATTATATATTAAATTTCAGTTATTACCTAACAGTACAGTTGTAAAATTCATTTACTGTAACTATAATAGTAAAATAAATTTAATTAAAAGATCTGGAAAAAATTTAAAAGAATATTCCTTAAATAACTGTTAAAAAATAAATGGATATTAAATAAATAATGTGCAATAAAACTTTTATACTTTTATTGCACATTATGAATATATTTCTGTACGAGATACTGATAACTTTTAGAAGATGGGTTATTATAAAACAATGTACTGTAACAAGCTCTCAATTATACGATTTTTATAAAAATTATTTATAATACCTTTATCAAAAAAAAATAAATAAATAAAATAAAAATATATTATCAAGCAGTAATCGCTAAATTCTGTAAGCAGATTCTGTAAACGTAATTTTGTTGGTTAACAATAACAAATAAAAATTGCAGTGATAAAATTAATGAATTTGGATGAAAATAAAACTAATAAAGTTATTTTATATATAAAACGAATTAGATAAGCAAGGCGTTAGTTTTACAAGAGGGAGTGTGGATTATGTGAGGATTTGTGATTCTGTGAGAATGTGATGTGAGTATGAATTTTATGTGTGTTTTAGAAGAGATAGTGTGGATTATGAAATTATCTTTAGAATTAAATTCTATTTTTTGTATTTTGGCAGGCTTTTGTATTTCGTGGTGGCTGTTATTCTCTCCGAATTTTTTGCAAATCCTCCGAATGATTCGGGAGATATTAGTATTTATTTGCAGCCTAGCGTTATAATACAGGAGTCTGTGTATCTTTTTCTTTATTATCTTTTTACCGAAAACAATACATTGCTAAAGTGACAACCATAACCCATCTAATTTCCTCTCCAATATCAAAGATATTCTTCCAGGATAACTTAAGATGTGGCCTATAAATCATTTTCTTCTTTTAGCTATATTTTTCCAAATGCTTTTTTTTTTGTCACAGTCAAATCAGTTTGCCACAACACCTCTTCATTTGTCACTTTTTAATTTCATTTGTCATAGCAACACATTTCAAAACGCTTCTAATTTTTTCTTCTCAGGGATTCCAAGATTCACTTCCTTATAAATCTGTGCTCTAAAGATATGTATATTTTTAAGAATGTTTTCCAAATGTTTAAATTAATTTTTGATGTACGCAAATTATATTTCTGACTGAAGGCTTTTTTGCCTATGCTATTAGGTTTTTTTATCACTCTACTTTGTCCACCTTTAGTAGTTCTACTTTCCAAATAATAAAATTCTGCTACCTTCATAGCCTTATATCATCCTATTTTTATATTCAGAGGTCCATCTACACTAGTAAACAAATTAATCCGAACAAAGGGAATTTTTATTCTGTTTGCAGAAAATTTTTATTCTGTGGCAGACTGCTTGCTGTTGATGTTTCAGGTTATGTTGTTAGTTCATATACAAACAGAATTAGTGATTTTGTTCTTCTATAATTCATGGTCAATTAGTTTTTGGTGACCTTGTGAGTTTTTGTTATAATTTCGGTATTTGTTTCTTGTTAATACGGTGGATATAACTCCATGTAAGTGGTAAAAAATTGTTACTCTGTCCCAAAACTCATAAATAACTCGAAGGCAGATTGCCAGTGAGTGTAGTAAGCAGTTAGATACTGTAAATGAAATTATGAATAGATTTAGGGAAACAGGTTCTGTTTCTCCAAAGAGAAAAGGAAAATGTGAATGGAAAAGAAAACCGCACCTACACAGGATTGATTACTTAGAAAATGCCTAATTGTTTCATGATTGTCAGCTACTGAACTAAATAGGGACTTGAGAGCCAGAGGGACTAATGTTTCTGATATGACAGTTTATAGAAGATTGTTGCCAATGAAAAGGATTGATCAGAAACCTAAAAAGAAGCAGTTTTTAAAACACAGATTATGAGACAGAAAGGACTTCAAGGGGGCAAAGTAATATAAAGAATGGATGGATTATTGAGATGCAGCAAAAGGTATATGGAATTATCCATGTATCTGATGCCCAGGAAACACAAAAAATATAATTATTTTTTATCCCACCGTTCAGTATAAAATATATATGCCAAAGAAAAATATGTTCCAATTATGCAGAAGAACGCAGAACTCATTTTCAAACAGGAACTTGCTCAATGTCACTCATCAAAGAAAGCAAAAGAGTTCTTCAAAAGCCAAAAAATTTTAGTGCTCTCATGGACAGTGAACTCTCTTGACCTGAATCCCATTGAAAATTTATGGGCTGTACGAAAAAGAAGACTTGGGAAAATGAATTGTAGCAATATATGGTCTTTCTTCTTTTCCTAACCTGGAGATGACTCTGTTGTTCCCGGTTAGGCTCCCAATCGATGGAGCTGGGATACACACATATACTAATGTAAAATTCAAAACAATTGCTTAGTATTCAACTTACAAAGCGTAATATCTAATATTCTAGCCTAAAATTAAATAAAATGATATAATTTGGGAATTATGTTAAATAATTTATAAGGTTAAAATCTACAAGGAATAATATTGTATAAATACAAGTATGGGAACCCAAACCCTTTTAACTCTCTTAGGTCCCAATCCAATCTGCACAGAAGAAGATCTAATGATATTATAGTAACGTAGTTATAGCAATTTCCTTCACTTAAGAATTAATGTTAATATTAAATTGGTTTTATTTTAATATAAATTTGTTTTAACATCGTAAATCATTATAGGCTTTTCTCACTTATATGTACTTGTATGAAAATGCATGCGTTGTTTCATTAAGTATATACAGCTGGTATCACTAACAGTGTGAAACAATCATCATCTTTCAACGAAACTAGTAAAATCTTTGACCATCAATATGCTTAGAGTAAAATGAGTAAATATAATTTGTATGTAACTTCAAAACGAATTCTGAGAAATTCAAATGATTTTTCTTTATTGGTTTATTATAAAAATAAGTTATAAAAATAATAGTAGTAGGGTCTTTTTTTACTTTATAGCTTAGTATTTTTTGTTTTAACCTCCAGAACCACCGTTAAGTTATATCTTCAGAAGATGAGATGAATGAATTTTAGTGTATGTGAAAAATACCATGCCTGACCTGGATTTTAACCCTGGACCTCCAGATGAAAGACGCTACCACTAGCGCTTTGGAGGTCGGCTATAGCTTAGTATTTGTTTATCATAAATTTTACATAACTGTGAAATCAAATAACAATAATATATATATATTATATATATAATATTTTAATTATATCTTTTATCAAAGTATGCATATATTTTATATAAATGGTGTTTTATTTACTATAGAAAATTACATCTTATTATATGATAATGGAATTTTTTCTCAAATGATGAAATCTTAATGGTTCAGAAAAAATTATCATTATCATTATATTTACATGAATTAAATTTGTGAAAAAGGCAAAAACATATAAAAAAGGAAAAAAGTAATATTTGTTATCAACATTTAGGATTTAATTGCAACAATAAATATTGAGATTTTATCAATATTAATTTTTTTTAAATGTATACATTGAAAAAATAATGGGTTATAGATAATGTACAAGTTATAATCATCAAAAGCTGTAATACCTGTAGAGTGCGTTGTAAAAAATTAAGTTTATTGTAATAATTATAATAATATAAAAATATAGTTAAGTCCTGTGTATATTCCATACTCCAATCATCTTATTTGAGAAATTTCAAAAAAATCTAAAATGTAGATTTCCTGAAATTTTTTTAGGTGAAAGTTACTGAGTTTATAAACATTAATATAGTATCATTGTCGTTTCGTAGATTAATTGAGATGAAACTTGAAAACTTTTGTTAAATTTATTATATAAATCAATTTTCTTATGTTTATATTTTGGAATCTTGTTACATGATATTTTCATTAATTTTATTGCAAATATTGTTTAATTAACCAATTTATTGAAAAATACTCTCTTAAGTTTGTAATTCATGATAAAGAGGTTAACACTATTACAAAATAAAGGATTATTAACATTTCTGAAATTTTTGGTGTGTTTGCAAGTTATAGCAAAGATCCTAATTTAAAATACTTGCACCTGGACAACTATAGATTTAACGATTATAAATCAAAATAATTAATATGTTTTTATTAAGTGAAACAATTCAATTAATTATCAAAATATAATTCAATACAAATCAAATTTACAAGCATATGCTCTTGTAAAATGCAGAATTTATTTAATAAGTTTAAAAAATACCTCAGTACAAACAAGCTATTAATTACAAAGTAGTAATTTAAAATAAATAATTAAATTATAATTAATTTATAATTACAAATTACTTAATAGACAAATGAACATTACAAATCTTAATATTTAACTTTTTTTTTTAAATATACAGTGCAATGAGAGATAATATTGTATTTACTAAAATAGAGGTTACATTAATTAGCAAACTTTTGATATGAAATGAAATATCTGAATATATCAGAATTTATTTGATACAGAAAGGTTACATAAATAGAATATAGAATAGAATAGAATACAGAAAGGATACATAAATAGAATATTGTTTCAGACTATTTAATGTAATCCTGTATGATTACTTGGTATCATGAATATAATCATTTATTCAGATACCTTTTATCAATCTTTTATGAACAATATTAATTAGTGCTTACAAACAGAGCATTAAAATAAGTAAATAATAAATCAATTATTAATATAGAAATCTGTTATGATATTCAAATTGCGTGAGTTTAAAACAAGTAGAGTAGAATAACAAATGTTTCAAATTTTATGATGAAATCTGAATTTTGTCTAATGTTCCGGTATTTATGTTATTATTCTAATAACCATTGGTGATTTTGATATGTAATATAGATTAATTAATCAGTGAATATATTTATTTACTGAGTAATGGAAAAAATACATAAATTTTTTGTTTTCTCTAAGCAGTTATCCAGCTGCTGCCAGGTATATGTGTGTGTATATAAGCAAATGCAATTTTTGCTAGGCCTGACATTGTTGTAATGTAAGTGTAAATGTACTGGTAAAAAAGTAGGCTGGAATAGACTCAAGTAGACCACTCTTGAGTCGTGTGGTTAATTGAAACCCAACCAACAAAGAACACTGGTATCTACAGACTAACATTCAAATCAATAAATCAATAAGTAAAATATTTTTTAAGAATTAATTATTATATTTATCAAAAGTAATTAGTCCTAACTGTTTTATTTTTGTAATATAGAGTAATTATATCAATGTTTTCAGTTAAAGTTTATTAAATTAAACACTTATGGGATGAAATCTACTGGGGTAAATGAAGAAGAGCGACCTATTATTAGATGTAGCGTAAAATGAAGTGCAATAATGTTTAATTTTCAAACATTAAATCCACTTTTATTAAAAATTTTAACTAGTCAAATGAAGAAATCTGAAGAATTACTGAAGAAATCACATATGATATTTAATAAAGTATTCCAAAGTGTTTAATATGCAATAATCTACTAGCTTTTTAAGTTATGCAACAACTAAATAGCATAATAAAATTTGGGAAATATTTATAAAAATTTTGATTAATAATATTTCTTGTGATAACAAGAAACAATTGATAACAATTCAATTCAATTGTTTCAATTGAAACAATTGATAATTTATGAGTAAAATAGTAATTAATCTCTCCTCTCTTTTTCTTAAATGCAAGTAAAAGTTTTAATAAAATTATAAGATTGAAAAAACATAATTTATTAATCAGTGTAATGAAACTTACAAAATTACACCCTTATTAAAATTTTCAGTTTAACATATTAAATTGAAAATTATACTTCACGAAGACTAGACCAGTTGTGTTAATTATGTAATTTTTAGTTGAATGGAGTTGCATGTAATACTTTGGAAACTAGTGTAAGAAATAAACTTTATGTAATTTGAAAATGAGTCTGTAACTCATTGTAAATGATTTTACAATATTATGAAGTATGAATTTAATCTTAAAAAATATTACTTGTGTAAGAAATAACTACTGATCAGCACTATACAATAAAGCTTTTATAATTTATACACTTTTAACTCACGTAAAGGAATATAAACAATTTTTTTTTTTTTTGTAATTGTATTAATATACTAAAACATTAAACAATTTCTTTTTATGTTTCTCTTTTAATGGATTATTTATTCTTGTAATAAAATTTTCCAATAGTTAGATTAAATATCTAAGGAATGACTTGGTCCTGAGCAAGATTTTTAACTACCTTAAACTATCCTGAAAAATAGAATGTCCATTTCAATCAACACCTGTTTTGCCTTATCATTAATCCCTTCACCCCATATGGATCGACTTGGGGATTCTTTCCAAAGATTTACCACTGTAATTTTCAATTTTTATAAATTTATTTTTAAATCATTTAGGATTTATTTGAATATGTTATTCAAAGTCTTTAACTGATCAAATTAAATGTAATAATTATTTACTGAATTATAAAAAATAATGCCCAATACTATTTGGTCAATCATAATTAAAGGTCAACAACAGGGTGTAATTCCAATGTTGCTGTTGCATTAATTATCAGTAATAACAACAATTATATTATTATAATAGCTTGCCACTTAGCTGTAGCCCTCAGAGAGAAATAGTTTAAATAAACAAGTATTTTAATTAAAATTTGTCAATATTTGTATTATATTTATATACTTATTTATTAATATATATTTATTTTATATACTATACTTGTTTTGTAATAAAAAAAATACCAAATTAATTTTCTTATTACAGAATATTATAATTAAAAATATAATAAAAACACTAGCAAACATGGAATCTAATTGCTTTATTGAAATTAAATTATGTTTATGAAACATATTACTATCAGCATCAGCTTAATTTGACTAGATGAAAATAAAATACCAAAGTAAACTTTATGATTTTTTTTATGTGACATATTTATTTATAAATTTACTTAATTGAAGTTACTCTTAATGTTAAAACATGAAATAATAAATTATAAACCCAAAAAACCCTCAAAAACAATAAAGTAATTAAGTTAGAAAATTCTGTTTAGCAACTGATTATTATTTGATCATTACAATTTGCTTTGTTCCTAAGCAATAATATCTCAGAATCAACTGATTATTGTTAAACAGTGAAGAAGCCATTTTGTTTTAGATTTATGCAGTATCAATTTTTTTTTTTTAAATATCATAATTGAGCTCCTTCTGGTTATCTTATTTGTTTCAGTAACCGTCGAGAACAGCTCTTTCTTTATATTTAGTTGTTAATATAACTTGTTCAAAAGAAGACAGTGTTAAGGATAGACAAAAATAATTATTCAGCACGTCTTTGTCGCGCGCGCGCACACACGTACACACACACACACACACACACACAC
>JAAAKQ030191905.1:11257-29676 GCA_010016005.3 Zanna intricata
TAGACAAAAATAATTATTCAGCACGTCTTTGTCGCGCGCGCGCACACACGTACACACACACACACACACACACACACTAAGAGAGAGAGAGATTAATCGTAATTTAATTTAGAAAATTTGCATTTTAAAAATTAAATATATGTACATGTTTTATATATAAATATAAAACATTTCATGACTGATTCATAATAAACGCCCAGCAAAAAAACTGAAGAAAAAGTGATGAAAATTTGTATACATGACTTCTTACATTGTAAGTGTACACTAAGAAAAAATTCTTTGAAATTCCGAGTTTAAAGGGATAAAATTGGGAGTATCAATGAAATTTACTATTTGTTTAATTTCTTGGTAACAAAGGAAAGTATGAACTTAATTTTTTTGAGTGTAATCTACAGGTGCATATCTAAAAAAAAATTCTACTTTTGAAATTTGATCGAAAGGGGTGAAGAAAAGCAAAATTTTTGAAAAATCAAGGCAAATTTTCCTCATTCCCACCTGTATTAAACGTGATATAAACTAGACTTGGGCTTGCAAACACTCTTTAGTATATATCTAAAAAAAACATTTTTTATGTTTTTAGGATTTCGATTTTTGAAGGGGATGCAAACGTATACGGAGCGGCAACTGAACCAATACCGCCACTAGCACTGATTCTGTAACGGCTACTGTTTGCACCTACCTCCGGTTATTTTACTAAAAAATAAAATAAAAATATATATTAAAAAAGATAAGAAACGAAGTTCACTTCCTAGTCGTGTTTGTCGGGTAAGGCTAAGAACCAGTGAAGTTGGTTTGCCTGGCATTTCTCCCACCACCACCCTATTCGGTCGCCCTAAAGCATAAGACCGAATGTCCATGCCACGAAGGGCTGTACCTGGAACATTTAGGCGACCAGTTCTTAATAGTTCCTAGAGCTAACCTAAATTATGTGAACGGACTAAGCGTGGCGCACAACACCACTCGCTTGCGTTTCCCAAAGTTCACATGTCATTTATTAAACTAATTGGGTAGGAGCACCCTGTCTATACTAAAATATATTCCGTCAATTTAATTTAAAAGACAGACATTCCCTCCCACGCCTCGGTCATTGTATGCCAGAAAGTACCTGTACACCATATTACAGCACTTGGAGATACAAATAAATCGCTGATGGCTAGCCAGTATCAAAGAATAGCTTCCTATTCGCAGTAGGAGTCTTTACCTTAATAAACTACTGATGTGGTTGAACATAGCAACTGCATGAAGGAACGCCCACACTGTCCGAAATGCATCTATCGCAAGGCCATAAAGCCTCCTTCGCAGGGGGGAGATGGGCTACTGTTGGAAATTTAATTCCGGTGCATTGCGATCACTACTCCGGTACAGACGCGGCTCGAAACCGCATACCAAATACCTCAGTCTCCCTGCCTCTTTATTTCCACATGGCCACTCGAACTTTACCACTAAATCGATTGGGAGAGCCTTTCCTAATACGGTATTAGCAGCGTAGGAAGTTATTATAAACACACCAGTGCACAAAATAAGGGCTCTGCTCTGGACTCTCCTTAAATTTTGAAGAAATGCTCGATTTCTATTCAACCTATGCGCCTAAACTGATACCGCGTAAGTGAGCATACTTTCGAAGACACAATGTAAATTTGACGGCCCGACAGCCTAGAGGCGCCAATCCGCCTAAGTTTGTGCATCAAAGATGATCCATTTTGATGATCCATTCAGTCATCTGCGGTTGACAAGGCCGCATGCGCGTTTTCCTCCAGCTTCGGTCGTGAATTACCACGAACTAAAAGGAGGCAGTCATCAGCTAAAGCCTGAGCTGTGATCCTTTCTGGAAATGTCATCTTTAAACAGAGCCGTGTGATTGGACAAATAGTTCCGCACCACGGCCTGTAGGCCTTCAGGAACATTACGGCGTTCCAACTCATAGAGGACAGAACTCCAACACAAGGAAGGAAATGCTGCCCTTTTGTCTATAAAAAGAGCCAAAATATGTTTACAGTCAGCGTTTTCCACCTCGGTAAGAGCATTTAAGATGCAATCCTCGAATCCAATATCTGTTGTAAAACCTTACTGACCTCGATTTACAAACGAGTCCATATCAATGCAACCCCAGAGCGGTTCCACAACCAGCCTTTCGAGCAACTTTCCGATTATTGGCAAAAGCTGATGGGCCAGTAACTGCCAACCTCACTAGAATCCCTTCCTGATTTTAAGAGCATCCTCAGCAAGGCTACCTTTGAACAAATCGGAAAGCAACCGTAGGTAAGGTACCCCGAGAAGAATCTGCCAAGTGGCTCTCTTATAAAGGCAAAAGCCTATGTGCACTCACACCAGCCTCGGGTCAGACAGTGTAACGCGCAACTCGTCCGTCACCATGGTGACATCGATTTAACTTTCACCCAGTTCGCAAGATATTTTGGCGGTTGTTCTGCCTCATTTAATAAGTAGAAGTTCCTGGCTTCAACGAACTGTTCGAGACCAGCGCCTCTGGGTTCAGTGGTGAACACTCTGGGATCATTGGTGTTTGCGTCCAGAGCCATCAGCATTCTGGTAGGAGACTGTCCAAAATCCTACCCGACTTCGTCAGCAAGTCATTGATACTCCATCCAACCTGGAAGTATCCCGACACCAATACAACATCGAGCAAACCCCTCGTGATTCGTACGACGGAGTATTGCTTCGAAATCGCTTTCCGAACCTGCCAGGGGATCGAAATGTTTTTTGGCCTCACGAATCTAAGAAAGGGGACACGATCCACAAAGGAAACGTCTTATTTAGCTAACAGTGGTACTCCTGCAACCCATTGCGCCGCCTTAAGCAAAACTCTCAGCAGTGCAGGTTGACTGACAGCCACTGATCATTGTCCAGCCCCGACGACGTGAACGTAGGCACGCTGTACTTGCAAGAAACAATTTATAAACAGTCGATACATATAGCGTAAACGAAAGTTTCCAGCACGAGGCTAGAGGCTGAAAAGAACCAAGAAGATAAATTTGTAATCATATCAAAGACGATTGGTTAATAATCAGCCATTAAAATTATGATGGAAGCCGACTTTTTTAAAACCCGCATTCTTCAAATCACTGATGTACTAACAACTCTGAAGAAATTTTAAGGTTGCTGAAGGAAATTGAAGGTTGCTCTGAAGAAATTTCAATAAACTTCGATAGTTTTTATAAATTTAACACCCTTCAAATTTTTTGTTATCATTTTATTATCACAGTTTAGTGAGTAACATCTGGGGACATGGTAACATCCACTGAGCTCGAAGATAAACGCAAGTAATGATGTTGGGAGGACGAACCAGCGATGAGGGTAGAGTATATGTAAAGCAATTTAATCAACCGATAAATAAAATTAACTTAGTTATTAAATTATTTTTAAAAAGATATTTATATACATTATCGTTGATAATTTTAGTATAAAAATACCTACAACGGGTATTTGAAAATTAAGAAATTTAATATGCGAGACAAAATAAACTTTTTTTTATCTTTTGATATTGTTCATTCAGGAAATGATGTTGATGTAAAATAAACTTAATTTTGTAAGTAAAAATTAATTAGCGAAAGAATATTTATTTTATTATGTTATTGTACTAATCTTGAACTAATTTTGTATGTTACTGTAATAATCAGAAAAATGCACGTTATCAAGTGATTTCCTTTTTTATTTCCAGTATAAATAGGTATTTTTATTTGATCATTACAAAATGATGCTATATTAGGCAAAAGTCTGACGGAATAAAAAGCATATAATAATTATCATTGCTGGAATAACGGACATACTAAGAATTAAATTTTTTTAAATTACTGTTTTTTTTTTTTCTATTATTAAATCAATTTAAGGTTAGAAGAACACATACCAGTTCATACCAGTTTGTGCTGATCTAAGGTGAAGTAGAATATTCTCCAGAGCGATTTTTCTTTAATTTGATATTATGCAGATCAAAGGGACTGGTATGATGTTACGTAAGAATATTCATTTTACATTAAATTATCTATCGTGCTTTTAATCAGATCTTGTTGTATATAGTTTTTTTCAACAAATGTAATTTTACAATATTTGAATCTGAGAAAATCGTTTACATATGTTAAACTTAATTTTGCCAATTTAAATAGATTATGAAGTGATTAACATATGCATGTACGGTCAAACAAGTTTAATGGAATTCTTCAAAATTTTACTTCAGTTATTTAACAACGAGATAATTTATTAACAACTTTTAGTGATACCATTCCAGTTAACAAATAAAAAAAAAGAAAAAGAATAAAATAATATTTTTTGTTACTCAGTAGAAGTAAATATATTGAGCGAGTCAATGTAATAAAACTATTATAATACGCATAGCTCTATAACACTTTGTAAGTAAATATCTGTAAAATGGATTGTAAAATTATTATAATTTTTATTTTTTAATTTTATTTATTGATTCCAGGGAATATCGTGGTATCATCAATTGTGAATTATATAAAACTTTATAGCTTTCAAATGATAATGGACTTATATTTTTATTCTTCAATTTTCATTTATATATTTTCAATTAATTCCAACTGAATTTTTTTCATTTTTAATTCTATTTATTTTTTTAATAAACCTTTCTTAAAATATTTGCATAGAATGTTTAAAAATATTATACTTGTTTCTAAGTTAACCAACCAATAATTGATATATTATTCTTTCGTGTAAAACAAAACAATCTGAATAACAAATATATTTAGATTAGTCCTACTGTACTATAATTTTATTAAATTTCTAATATTACGTTAGAAAAACATGTTTTCTCTATACAAAGAGATTCAAGAGGAATGTAATAAATTTTCAGTACATTTTCTATTAGAAGAAAATTCGTATAAACATAGGTTAAAAACCGCTTCATTAGCGAATGTCGTCTGGCAAAAGATTTCGCTATAATTTTTGGGCCATCGGTGAAATTAATTCAGGTGATAATTCTTGAGACCCAAATTAAACTACATATTTATTCGCTTTACATTAAATATGATAAGAAAACATTTAAAAATAGGACCTACAACTTAATCGAGAATCTGGGGTAAAATATAAAAGGTTGTGATTGAAAAACACAGTATTTTATGTTCGGAAAAAAATAACTTTGTTTAATTGTAATAAATATATAATTTTCCGGCTTCCGAGCCGCAAATAGTAGCACCTTGGCCTTTCATCCGGAAGTCCCTAGTTTGAATCTCGGCCAGGCACGGGATTTTCGCACACGCTGCGAATCAATCATTCAGCTCGTCCTCTGAAGATATATCTATGAAGATATCTCTGAAGATAGGTGGTTCTGGAGGTGAAACAAGAAAAAATAAATAAAAGTTTTAACTAAAACTTGTAGATAAAACTTAATTCTGAGAATAATATTATGAATAAAGTCCAAAATGAACAAAATATAAACATTAATTCAAAAGTAATTTGAAATATTTGATAATGAAACATATCAAAATGTGACGAATTTTTTTCGTTATTAAGTAATAAAATTTTCAATATTACTAAACAAAAAAATAAAATATATTACGTTTTTATCTCAGATTTCTCAAAAACTACAAACAAATAGAGTTCTGTGATTTTTTTTAATATTTAATTTTTCAGTTTCTTATAAAATCTCTAAATTTAACTCTTAAATTGGATTTCAAGAATACGGATTAATTTTACTGAAAGCGAAAATAATTAAAGTGAAATCTTTCTCCAACCAACACTCGCTTACGAAACGTTTCTGAAGTAATATTTATACGATTTCTTCTTTCATCAGTGGTACATGACTGGAAAGTTTGTTAAATTCTTTGTGAATTACTTTATGTAAAGTCATTTTCCTATGAGTGATATTGTCAATAAAAACATATAAATTCTTAGAAAAAAATTAAAGCATTTAACAAAAATATATAAGCAAAATACATTCATAAATGGTATGAGGGTACAAATTTTTTTAAACCGAAATATTGTTCTAGTTTTCTTTTAATATATATAGGTATAAATATATTTCAGTATAATTTTTATTGCAGTGTTACGACTTTTGTTACAACAAGAAACGGAGTATTGCTTGAAGTAATTTTCTGTTAAACGATATATGTGTAGTATAATATATATTCTTTAGTAAACTAACGGTATGAGTGTATTTTTCGGTTTTAAAATACATTATTATATAAATCATTACTTTGATTTTATTTTTAAAAAAATCAGAAAGGGTTTAGTAAAATTATAGTCAATTTTAAAGGTAACTTATAAAATGGATAAGGTAATCTATAAAGGGTATTTATAAAAGTGTCCATGTAATTTTATAAATATCTCTATTAAATTATTGTTCAAAAAACAAACTTAGAACGTAATTTATATTATGAATGTTGATTTGTTTTCTTCTTTTTTTTCTGAATTTTGTACAAAGCAAAATATTTATTTCTGTTTTTTTTCTTAAAAAAAAATTTACTCAGAATTTCACTAGAGACATAGAATTTACAATAAACCAATGAAAAGAATCTGATTGTAAATAAGTTGAGGCAAAGAATAATTGGAAACATTATTTTGTGTTTAAATGAAAATGTATATACTTTTATAATAAAACCATGAATGCTTGTACTTACTGTGATATTTTACAACGCGAAAAATAGTACCATTTAATAATTTATAACGTACTGTAACTCTAGAAGGGAATATGATCTAGATGTTATGAAATGCAACATTATAGATTCACTGCCAGTAATGCACGGTCCGAGACCTGAATCTCATTGCATTTCATGAATACATTTATTTAAACACTGTAATTCAAACCGAACTTATATATTCTACAAATAATTCGTATTGTAATCATATATGTGTAACGTTGATTAAAATGATTATTTACCTCGCTCAAATACACATATCCTGACTCTCATTAATTCTCTCTTTCTCTCTTACAAACTCGTAAATTCTAATCAACAAAATGATAGATAAATAAACGCTTCTAACAGTAAAACGCATCTACTTATTGAATTGCGATAGCGGCGAGAATCAAAGTCAGTAAAATATTTAAATTGCAATATTTTCGCATTATCTTTTAAAATTATATTTTATCTCTGATTAATCATCTCCGTGATTATAAATGAACATTATATAGTTCATTAAAAACAAAGACGGAAAAAGTGTGTCAATATCATGAATAATTTTTTTAAAATTAATATTTATAATATAACAATCGAAATAATTATTTAAAGTAAAAAAAAAAAAATTGTAATCGATTTTTTAACTTTGTAACTTTATTTTTTAAATTTTATATTTAAATACAGCTCTTTCATTAAAATTGATTAATAAATAGAATTTTGAAAACTTTAACGTGTAAGAGAATGTTCTAGAAAGTGTTTGTAAAATTATTAAATCTGTGATATTTCTTTTAAAAACTTAACCTGAAAAGTATTATGCAGTAATTATTGAAAATATAAAATATTTATGTAATTATACTTTCCACTTACCAAAATTCATTAATAGAAATATGTTCTACCGCTTTTGAAGATCATTACTCCATCTTCAGAAATAATGATAATATATTTTTTATTGATAAAAATTGTGACCTTCTTAGTAACATGACGTAAATTGTGTTTATTTTAACTCTTGACGATCAATTGTTATACTTATTTTTAAAAAAAATTGTATTCCATTAAAAAAAATTATTTATATGTGAAGTAAACATTCATAAAAAAAGTATATTATCATTGTTCCTGTGGATGGAGTATTAATCTCCGAAAACGTTTGAACATAGTTCTATTAACGAATGTTGGTAAGTTGAAAATATAATTATTTAAATATTTATATATTGTTGCTAACGGATCATGCTTAAAAAAAAATTAATCTTAAAATTAAAAATCTGTTTACTTCTTTGAAAGTAATTAGTAGGTAGTAGTATTTGACGATAAACAAAATTAATAATTGACAACAAACTGAACCTATTTAGAGAGGTAAAAGAACAAAAGAAGTCCAAACACCTAAGAAGCTGATAAGACAGATTTTCTACTTAATTATGAACATGAAGGTTAAAACTGAGTAAAATGAAGGATTTAAATTACTTTACCTTACATATAGCAAAATTAAGTTACGACAGTGTTAAACCTAGTTGTTTAGCTAAAGCCGGCTCTTGTTTGTGGTGCTGAAGCTTGAATAATTTAGACTAGATTCACTGCTATGAGAAAAGTCGATCTGAAAATAAGTAAGGTTAAACTAACGTCCCCATTTAGTAATTTAAATTTGACAGAAAGAAAGATAACAGAGAATTAACTATTAACAAAAAGTAATACAATATTAGATAAGTTTCGGAATGTCAGGTAATAAAAATTCAAAGTATTTATTATAAAATATTTCAACTATGGATTTAAGAATAAGAAATATAAAAATATTTGTATGGAGTTTACCGTTTACCGTTTTATAATATAAAACATGTCAGGGGAAAAGTTTCAAGGAAGAACTGAGGAGTTGGAAATCTAGTATTACCGGAGAATATTGTAATAGAACGATTGATAAAGCATAAAATTATAAGAAATAAAAAAAAAAAAATTGAAATTAATATAAAATAGAAATGATTAAAAAAAATACGATCCCAATAAGTAAAGTTGTGAAAGTCACCTACTACACGAGCATGGGAAGCCTGCAACCCGGAATCAAGTTTATATTTTCTGCAAACTTTTAGAAAATGTTTTTTTTTCGGCTTTTCATCTGGAGGTTTCAGATTTCAATCCCGGTTAGGAATATCATTTTTCATACACTACAAAATTCTATTTCTATGTTCCACGCATATTCAAGCTTATGTGATGATATCAAAAAATAAATAAATAACATAGCCGGCCTCCGTGGCGCGAGTGGTAGCGTCTCGGCCTTTCATCCGGAGATCCCGGGTTCGAATCTCGGTCAGGCATGGCATTTTTCACACACGCTACAATTCATTCATTTCATGCTCTGAAGATACTGAAAATAACTATTATCAATAACTTTTCGAATTAATTTTAATGTAGTTTTACAGGACCAGTTTAACTGCAGTTTTTTACGTTTTTGTAACTATAAGTTATGAGACATCTTACAAAAAAAATGAATAAATTTTCATTGTTTTAAATCTTTCTGGATATACAAACTCTAGAATTTCAGCCGAATTCCCTCGTATATCTTCAATGATGACGGCTACAAACAAAACCAAGTATCTGTAGTCGGCAAACCCGCGTAAGAAATGCGGGTTCCCACATAAGAAATTTAATGATATAAGATTTAAGGAAGTAAAATTTTAAAGATATTCAAGAGTATTCAAACATAAAGAGTAAAGAGTTAAAAACCCATCGATATTACTTAAATATTTTCTAGAAATAAAAAAAACAATTTTGAGATATTGTATTATATGAGTTAAAGCGATAATTATAACCATTATTTATTTTAAATTAAGATAATTTTTAAATAGAGAATATATTATACTAATAAATCTAATTAAGTAGTACAGATAATCTAAAAAAACTCTTGGATTGACGTTCACTGAACTGAGATTAACCTCTTTTCTTTATTCTTTTTTTTTAATCTCTGTATTTTGTTCTGATACTATAAGGCTTTAAGAAGGCTTAAATTTTGTTAAAAAGGAAAGAAAATCCATTTAAAGATCTCCGGAACTAATTTTCTCTATTATCATTGTAACAACTAGAAAAAAAAAAATACCATGAAAAATGAAAATAAAAATTATTTTAATCATTCTATATTAAGAAATATGTACATTTTTTTTTTCATTAAACAAAAATTTGAAAAAGACATGGAATTATCAGATGATGATTGAATTTATATATAAGTTCTTTAAAAATTACTTGATGAAAAAGAAAAAGGTAAAAAAAAAAAATTATAAAAAGGTAAAAATATATGTGTGTGTGTGTGTGCGCGCGCGTGTGTGAAAATGTTGGGAGTTTAAATTAATTTCGGGCACACGTTTTACACTAATTGTACAAAAGTTACACAGTTTTTTTATTGTAATGAAATGAAAAATGCTGTTTAATATCGCAGAAATTTCAGTTGTAAATAGCATGAAGAGCTTGTTGGAATATTTAAAATATTTTTTTCACTTTTTATTAAAAAAAATCTCATTGTTTTATTAAAAATAAACTCATTAAAATAGTAAATCATTTTCATATTTTCTTCTATGGAAAGTACAATCAAATTATTTATGTTGACTTATTTCATTTATTTATTTTAGCTCAGGCGGTAGAGATACATTAAATTTTTAATGTAACTAGAAAAAAAAATATTCAAATAAGAAGACGGAAAGACAATATCTAACTTAAAAACACCTCAGCGGATGACATTAATCTCTACAATATTCCGGTTCATAAAATACAATTAACCTTTAAAATATATTTTACAAACATTATTGCAAGTCTAGAAATTCTTATTTTGTAATTGTTATTCTTTATTTTAATTCTGTATTTTGTTCTGAAATTATAAAGGCTCTTCTTCGTAAAATACCTAATTGATAAAGCTAACATTATAAAATTATTTATTTACTCATTAAATTATCTAATTATTATTTTTAAATCAACACCATGGATCTCCCTAAAAAAATGTAATTGAAAGCTTATTCTTATGTCGATATATTGATCGATTATTTCTTTTAGAGATGGTTGAAATAAAATTTTTCTATATTGACTTATACTTATATTTTTATATTCTACTTGTAAAAAGAAGAATGTTCTAAAATAAGTTATCTAGCGTATCATTAAGATAATATAAAAATTGCAAATTTAATTTAAAATCAAAAGATCTTTATTTTTAGTTTAAACTATTAATATAGCAGTAATTTTATATATTTAAAGCTTAAATGATACATAAAAAAGCTGACAACACAGCTTTAGGACTTTCCCATAACGCGGCTTACACACAACTTAACACGTCAGTGCTACACTAGCGCTCCTTGTGGTTATAAGGGCAACCCTGACCCAGTATACTCACTTAGCCACTAGTTTAGTTTAGTTTTTTGGTGAGAGTGCGATTTTGAAAAATGTTTTCTGCAAATATTATTATTTTGTAGCACTTAACGCAGAGGACACTTGAAAATAACTTGGTTTCAAACAGGCCCTCATGACAAATAGTAAGTCAAGGAAACAGGAGTTAGAGACGATATTCAGAGAAAGAATTCTCAGAAGAATCACAAAAAGGCAGAACACAGAATCTTGGTGACAGAACACAACTGAGAATACAAAATAAAAGCCATTAACACTTGTGTTCCAATTCCCACCTACTCGTTTGGAGTTGATTATTAGTCTTAGACAGATCTTGAAAACCTGAAAATCTTGGTACGCACAACGTTGAAGAATTACATGATGCATCGACCTAAAGCAGCAGTGGAACCTCTCTCACGGAAAAAAGGTGGTAGAGGCCACTTCGATCTAAAATCACTTTCTAACGGATAGATTGTTTCAGTGAAGAGGTATTTTCTCTCCTGATCTGAAACATCGTCATTGTACAAAGCAATCTGACAAGGGTTACTCCCCTCTAAAGCTAAATGATGAAAATCTTTACCAACCAGTGATAGAATCTAAACATATAATTCTAAGGCACTGCATAGTAGATTTCCCCAGTCTCTCGAATGCTGATGAGGACACATTTGTGCGTTGGCTAAGTGATGGATCTCTATTTGTAGACACTCAAGAGTTTATTCATGCCATCAGGAGCAGGTGGTTAAGACAAACAATTAAAAAAAGTTCATGGAAAATCAGGATATCAGTGATGAGTGCAGAATATGCCATCAATCTTCAGAAATAATTGATCATATAATAACTGGGTGCTCCAGTTTATCTAACATGTAATATCTGCATCGCCACAGTCATGCAGTAAATATTTTTCATCCGGCATTGGCATTAAAATTAGGACTTATATATGACAGAGAGCATTGTCCTTATTATGAATATAAGGCCAGACCTACATTGGAAAATGAGCATTGTAGACTGTATTATGATCTCCCCAAACATACTGACTTCAGTGAAAAAACTGTTCTTTTCATTGAAGTCAATCACCAATTTGATCACAGTATTAATAAGGCTGAAGCAGATAAAATAGCCAAGCACAACTATCTGGCAGTAGAATATGAAAAAATTTACAGACTGAACTCGACAGAAGTCGTTCCCGTTATGATAACAGCAATTGGATTAGATAACAAATATTTGAAGAAATACTTAGAAAAGGTTGGCTTAGATCCTAAACTCATTATTCCAAAAGCCCAAAGTCAGTAATTATGGAGACGTGTTGGATTGCTCAGGCTGTGTTGAATGTACCACAGCACTGAATGAATTATGCCTCTATGGAGTTATGAATTATGCCTCTTACTAAAGTTTCGGATGTGAAACATCTCCGAGACGAAAGGATAATAATAATAAATAATCTAGTTTAATTTATTTAATTTTATTATGTACAATATAACTGTAAACTCTTTTAATATTGTACAATAAAGGTAATAGTGGTACAAATTAATATTAATTAATTTATTATCAACTAGAACATTACACGCAGCTGTTTTCTGACCTTAACAAAGCTCACATGATAAAAAAAAGCAATGCCTCCCTGCTTAGTTCACGAACAATACTTCTAGCCAATGGCAAAAGACGCGTTCTCTGATTCGGACTTAGGAAACGATGATTTCTTATATTTAATTTCGGCACCATGAGTCAACATTCAAAATATAAACATTTATCTTGATATTAAAGGCCTTATAAACAAATATGTACACTAATCATGGAAAAAAATATTATGCCCGCCGAAGCTTTCTTTCAGGCTGATGGTAAAAGATTCTCTTTTGAATGGTCTCAATCATAGTAACCACACATAGAAAACCACTCCTGAGAAGTGTGGTTAATTGAAATACAGCAATCAAAGAACACCGGTATCCATGATCTAGTATTCAAATCTGAATCAAAATACATATCTTTATTAACCCTCTTGATACTAGTTTTACTGATTTTAACACACATTTGGTAGCAAGTGTTATGATAATCGTGGAGGTTTTCTCAAATTTCAAGAACAACCTGTTTCTTACCGATCATTCATGGACTGTGTTAATATCATACTTCCGTAATAGTCGGTCATTGATTAGATAACAATAATAATAATAGTAATAGTAATAATAATATTAATAATTTAAAATAAAACTTTACGTTTATTCAATCTTCAAACTCTTTTTTCAGGTAGAGGTTTCTTCAAAAATAAAATTATTGGAAGGAATGGAAATATATCACTACGTTTACTTTTAATCATCATAAAAGTTAATTAATCATTTATTTATTTTAGCAAATTTTCTCAGCTACAGTTCGGTATACCCATTTAAATATCTACTGAGACAAAAAAAGTATGAAAATAATTTGCTAAAAATGTAATATAAAACTCAACTAATTTCTTGTAATACTGGAAGGTTACACTGATACATATAACATTAAACTACAACCTCGTCCTATTTAAAGGTTTGTGAGATTTAAAATAGGACCTCGTCTTATTTTAAATCTCATTTGATTATAAGAGTAAATCAAAATAGAGATAAAGTTTCGTATGAATAATCTATTAATAGATTATTCTGTAGCCACGAAATTTATTATGGTAGTATTTTCAGAAATTATCGGTATGAATATCGAAAAATTTATATAATTTTTAATTAAATAAATAAAAATTACTAATATCAAGATTTACATATCAGTTGAGATAAAGAGGTAGTGAAATATTATGAATAATTTAAGGATATTCTTTAATCTGCTTGATCTCTGATAATTAATTATTCTAAAATTACAAAATAACTGGATTTAAAAATATCTTATTATGTTATTTAAAGCAGTCATAATTCCCATTCATGCAAATATTTGAAAAGTTATAGAAAAAGATTTTGTTAACTTCTACCTCAAATCTTAGACTTAAAAAATTAAACCTTTGTAAAATTATAAATATATAAGCTGCCGGCCTCCGTGGCGCGAGTGGTAGCGTCTCGGCCTTTCATCCAGAGGTCCGGGGTTAGAGTCCCGGTCAGGTAAGGCATTTTTCTCACACGCTACAATTCATTCATCTCATCCTCTGAATATATACCTTAATGGTGGTTCCGGAGGTAAATATATATATATATATAAAAAACATATAGGGTATATATATAAATATATACAGGATGGTCGTCCACAAAGTAACCTCCGTTTTGAAATAAAAATTAAACCAGTTGACATACAAAAATTTTATTATACACATCTTAAAACTACGATCTTTCTCTACTTTTCGACATAATCTCCAAACAAATTCAAGCACTTGTGATATCGTACAGTTTTTGAAATGCTTTCTGCATAAAAATCTGTCGCGACCAAAGCCAACGTATTACAGCGTTTTGAAGCTCTTCATCTTTGGCGAACCGCTGAGATGCAAGCCACTGCTTCATTTATGGGAACAGATGAAAATCACTAGGAGCCAAGTCAGGGCTGTAAGGGGGGGTAGTCAAAAACGTCACATTTGAACTTGGCTAGAAGTTTATTTGTTCATTGAGCTGTGTGAGGATGAGCGTTGTCATGAACAAACACGACACCAGATGACAGAAGACCATGACGCTTGTTTTGGATTGCTCGTCTTAGACTCTTTAACGTTTCACAATACACTGCAGAAGTGATTGTCGTACCACCACTACATAAAATCAACGAGCAAGATGCTCTTAGCATCCCAAAAAACCGTAGCCATCAATTTTCTCGCTGGAAAAGTTTGACGCGTTTTCTTTGGATTGCTTGGAGAATCGGTATGACCCCATTGCATTGACTGCTGTTTTGACTCAGCTTTCACATAACGTAGGCTACCCAAGTCTCATCACCAGTAACGATCCTGTTCAAAAATCCTTCTCCTTAAAGGTTTTACCGGGAAAGAAAGTCTATGGCAGAACTCATTATTTTGAGTTTGTGCTCATTAGTAAGCAGTTTTGGTATCCAACGAGCACAGTATGTTACTTGTGGTAGCCTAGTTTCTCTGTCACTATCGCGTATAAAAGACTGCGAAAATTTCAGGGAAATGATCGGAAAGTTCCGAGATAGTGAACCGGCGGTTCTCACGCACTTTTTCATTCATTCTGTTCACCAAGTCATCACTGACAAGAGATGGTCTACCGCTCCTGTCCTCATCGTGAACATTTGTTCTTCCATTTTTAAAAAATCGTACCCATTGACGGACTACACCTTCGGACTAATAATCTTTCGACGGACTAATAATGTTTGGGCCATAAATTGCACACAATTCACGATTTCAGCTGCTGATTAATTTTTGCCTAAAGAAATCTTATTACCCTACGCACTTCACATTTGGCGGGATTTTCTATTGCCGCACTCATGTTTTAGGTTATAACTTGCGAACGCGCGATCAAACGATACTCCGCTTTACATAGTTAGAAACGTACTGAGCCGCTTCACACACTGATGTCAGAATGGTGGTGCTACCCCAACTACTTCTCCCGCTACGCGTAAACGGCGGTTATTTTGTGGACGACGCTCGTAGTTATATATATATTTATAAGCTGACAGTAAAATATAAGTACAAGTTGAATTAGAAATAATCACTTTATATTTACATTGATTAGTTCTAAAAATTGATTTTATCAACATACCCCCCATGTATACTAAGAAAAGAAAAAAAAAAAAGAAAAATTGAAATATTTAACGAATATTTTGTTCATGCTATTTAAAGGTGAATGCAAGGCACAATTGTGAGGAGTAATTATTATTAGCTACTCTATTGATATTGGCCGTAACTATAGTAACAAGCCACAACCGAGATCTTCAAACAACATTGCTGAGTCATCATGTAATCCTTACTCATTACCTTCTCACTCCCCGGCAATTAGTACAAACCTCCTCACACCCTTTTCGTCTATTCGTTTGGAATTTCAGTGAATTTTGCCAGTCTTTTGACAAAATTGTTAGTTACAGGATTAATATCAATTGCACCTCGATAGGTTCGACCACAAGATATTTAGCAGAAAGAATGGAATGAGAAAACATTTTATCTCTTTTTCCTAGTAACGTATTTATAATTATATACTTGTTATAATTGATTATGACTGTATTTTTTTGTTTTTGAGATGGGGATAGACTTTGAACCGTGACAGATCACATACAGCCACTACACATTTCAAATTTAACAAACGTAGAGTTATAAATGTATTCAATAATTACCAAAAATATTAAAGGTAATATTTACGTTAACTATTTTATTGCTAATTTTTTAGGTTTCATTTTAAACTCATATATCAAAGGTTAATTTACAATAAAAGGTAAGGATGGTTAAATAATCCGGTATTATATGTTTTAAAGACAGATATTTATGGAAAATTTTAATTTAGTTTATTTAGATACAGACATATTTAACTGTATGCCGGCTTTCTTGCCGCTAGTGATCGCGTGTCGACCTTTCATCCGGAGGTCCCGGGTTCGAATCCCGGTCAGGCATGACATTTTCACACCACACGCTACAAAAATTTGTCATTCAACTCATCCTCTGAAGTAATATCTAACGGTAGTCGCGTAGGTTAAAAAAAAATATCTAAAGATATCTAAACTTATTTCTAGATAATCATACGTTTTGTTTGTTATCGTTTTGTTTTTTATATGTTAATGATTCCAATATTCCTAAACCGCCAGGTTAGTCTAGAGGTCATCGCAAAATCAGCTAATTTTCAGCTGAGCCGAGTACTAAGATTCGAATCCTTGTAAAGGAAGTTGCTGTTTTATGGATTTGAATTCCAGACTGTAAATAATGTTAGACTGTATTCTTTGATGGTTGGGTTTTTATTAACCACAGTCTTAGGAGTAATCGATCTGAGTCTATTATGAATACATATTTACCGATATATTTACACTTAAAATTGAATTAAATGCAGCTACGTTAGGTATGGCATGCCAATAGGGCAGATTGCAGTTGCTAATCTATACTCATATAGTCAGACCTGGCAATAGCTGAAAAACTGGTTGGAGAAAACAACAAATGTAATTTTACTATTATTTGGTAATTTATTTTATTTTATGTTTAATAATAACGATAACATCAATGCTAAAATCGAATATAACAGAAATTATTGAAATTTTAACAAAATATTTAAATTATTTGGTACAAAAACTACGGAACTAATAATAAAATAATAAAATCCATAAACAATATAGATCGATTTAAAACAATAAAAAACTGTAATAAAATCAATTTGAATGGACAAGGCGTATATAGCTTAAAATGCGCAGATTGCGAATTAAAATACATCGACAAGACTAATCGTTCATTCTATATTAGAATAAAAGAATACATGAATTGAATAAAAAAATGTCAAACAGAAAAATCAAATTTTGCTAAACATATTTTAAACAATTACCATAATTATAATTCAAATTTTATCAACGTATTCGATTTTTCGAATAATATACAAATCACTAATAATTTAGAAAAGTATCATATAAATTTTAATAATGATAAATTAATAAACGAAGAAATAAGTTCTGATAATTCTATATTGTATATACAGGTACTAAATAATAACTATAGACTATACCTTTTCATTTCCAATTTATCATAATGGTGGAGAAAATGGTAGGACGTAAGTCGACATAATTTTAAACATATACTACCATCTTTATATAATTTATATAAAAATTTTATAGACTATAAAATGTTAGTTTTAATAAAATTAAAAAAACATATTTTGAGTTCCTGATAATGTAATAGTTGCATTCCAAAAACCCTAACTTGGACTAAATTTATAAAATTGTTGGTAAGTGGGTTTAATTATTTAATCATTATATAATCAAACCAACATGCCATGTTGGTTTGATTACTATTCCAATATTGTGATAAATTATTTAATTTTACTTTTTCTTCTCTTTTAGTGCCTTTTTGAAGAATTCTGATTAACAAATGTGATTACTGTAGTAACAGATATATTTTATCTGCTATATCCATCAATACGATTAAATTATATAAATTATTTTGCTTTATTTTTGTATGGTTTAAATTCGATATATAATGAATTTATTTTTTGATGAAACTTTTTTCTGGGATATATGAGACTGACTTTACTACTAGTTTTCTTTTCAAAGTCTGCAAAACTAAAGCATTATAATAGCTTAAAATCATGATAAAAACCAGTCATTCATTATTAACGTGCCTTTGAATAATAATGTAATAAATAAATTGAATAAACTGTCTAATAGAACGAGAAGAAATATCTCTACAAATTATTTTAATATATTACTTCCCTAAATGCACTTTGTAAAATGTGTTTTGCTTTAGTAGTTTGTTTGAATAAATATAAATACTACATAATAAAATGAATTATGTAACTTTTATTTAATCTTTCTACATATTTATTTCAATAAATATGTTATTTATTTAATAAATTCATAATGTTTCTTAAAACTGAATTAATATTATTTTTCAGAGAAAAAAAT
>JAAAKQ030191906.1:0-12036 GCA_010016005.3 Zanna intricata
AAAAAAAAAAATCATGAACAAATACACAAATATAAATAATATTAATAACTTGGAAGCCTCTAATCCTTAGAATGGATCTGGTGGACATCTAACCAAAACCCAAAAGAAGAAGGGATTATGTCCTGAATAAGACTGTAAACAGAATCCTTTACAATCTGATGCCTCTATTATGTATAGGATGTTTCCGAAGGTACCTTCCTAAAAATTTGATGTGAAATTAGGTAAAATCACAACAGCCAAAATCTGTAAACTTTGGATTGCTCTCCTCAACTCATTAAAGTTATGAACACTGGTTCCAGTTCTCTATGGTTGTCTAAGAAAATTGAAAGAATAAAAAATAAGAAAACTGATAGATAATAAGAAAGGGATCAAGAAATGAGATAAATAATCCTTTCCAAGGAGAGTGGTTCAAGGCTTTTTGTTGGATGATCATATCACCCTCTTTAATCCCTCTGATTATGATTTTGTGATTTATGATGGAAGTTCCTCATTACTGATGAACAATTTTCTGTTAAACAGCTTAAAAGTAGTTTAAAATTTTTTTCCCTCAAAATACTAAAGAACCTTTGAAAATGAATTTTGGATTGGCTTTTAGATGAGTGACATTGTACAATGTAGTGCTGCTGGCATATGGATGGCATTGGTGCAATCATTTTGATAATATTTCACGCTGGATTGTCATGCTGGTATTATCCACTTTCTGAAGATCAAATGGCAAATGATCTCGTCACATCTGTTTGTTATTCCTTCTGTTCAATTAACCCCACTCTCTGAATAATTGATAAAGAATTGTTAAAAAACTATCACAGGAATGATGGCCTTTTTTAAGGTCACGGCAAACAAGCTTTGATTTTTTTGTGACTATATGGTGATTTATTTAGTTTTCTCTGTTTTTGCAGTTATTTAATTAATATTGAGTACAGTTATAAATGAGAAGATGCTTAACTTCATAAGTGTAATTAAAATTCTTTCAGAGGTATGTAAATGAACAAGAGTTTATTTACATTGAACAGAATTATCAAATTAAGATAGCCAGCTTGCTGTTATTTAGAAATTTAAAAGTATGTTAAGGACTTTTCTCAAAATGAACATAAAAATAAAAAAAAGGAATGCAAAGTTTTTACATACAGAATTATATGTAAGACATATAGATATTTACATACAGAATACAAAATTAATGTATTACAATACATTAATTTTCTGAATCCAATAGAAGGATACTATCGTCTTTGAATAGTTACATTAAATTATTTTAATAATCCCCAATTACCAAGATGGTTGCCAGATTTATAGAGATTCATATAGATTTATATATTAACTGTTAAAATGTTCCTATATCATCTTTATCTAGATAAAAATGATACTTCATTTCCGTTTCTTAATTATTTTAGTTTTATTTATGTGGTTATGCATTTTATATAACCATCCGTGTAAAACAATATAATCGCACAACTTCTAACATTGCCTGGCTATAATATGTATTGTGTATTTCCAGAACATTTCTAAGCGGTGATTTTGGGAAATAATGCAACTATTGGCACTTACAGGGAAAATCCTTGATAATACTCAACAATGTACAGTTCATAGTAATGCTCAACTAAATTGTGAACAGTTAAGCCATTTCGCAACTGGTGGGTTACACCTATTTTAAAGTACATATAATGACAGGATCTGCATTCTTCATACTTGGAATCTGTCAAAAAGTATAATTAGCGTACAATTTTAAAGAGAGATAAAAGTATTAAATTAGATTAGATTCTAAAATGAAATTAATTTTAATTATTTTTAGGGATAAAGATTTTAAGTTATTTATTCATGTAGCACTTTGTTAAAAAAAAAAAACTACAATTATTTGTTTGAAATGCTTGCTCACTTGCATGTATTTTCTATACTTCTGATATTAATGATTCGGTATCTAAACCTGAAACTGACAGGAATTGCTGAATTTTTTTTTTTTAGAAAAAAAAATAAATGATCTCAATCATGTACTTTTTTTTAGTACTTTCAGATAGTTACAAATCTGAAAGATATTATTAATCTTGGACAAGCCAGATAGTACCTTTGTCTCAGACTGGGTTCTGTCTGTAAGCACTATTTGCATTAAAGATTAAAGCTATATGGATGTATGTAATTATTTCTTTGTTAATCATCTTTATTTCTGTATTTTTAAAGCATCAATATAATTATAAAAGAAATCAAGCCATTCTAATTATTGTGTGTTATTTTGTTTAATTATGTTTTAGTTTATTTTGATGTTAGAAAGTAAGTAGTTTTTTGTTTCTTTTGAAATTTTTGAGAATGATGAAATGAATGTTGGAGGTTATTTTCAAAGTGTCATTTTATAAATACTATGTAAATTTTTATTTATAGTTAATTTTTTTTATTGTCAGTAAAAGTTTACCATTAGTAATACAATTTTTTTTTATTACTAAAGAGGTAAAGTTTTTTTAGATATTAAATATTGAGGCTAGTTTTTGTTATTTTTAATATATACATATATATATATATATATATATATATAGAGAGAGAGAGAGAGAGAGAGAGATCTATATGTAATATAATATATACTTTTTTAGCCACTTTGCAAAGTACAAAATAAAAGAAACATTCTTATCTTCACATTTTTATGCACATAAAAATTCTTTCGGGCCTAAGTCCATCTTCATTGATGGTTTTTTAAATTATTTTTATATTATTTTTTATTTACTTTTACACAAATATAAGAATATTTATAGATTAAAATAAAAATAAATTAATTTATAGAACAAGTATTTATTCAGTCAAAAGAAATAAAAAACATTTTGTGTTGCTAATACAGTACTGTAACCAGTTTGTGGAGTGGCTGAAAAAATATAAATTATATTACATATAGAGGTAAATTTTGCATATACAGTTAAAAAAAGTTTTAATGATTAAAAATCTGTGTTTGCTTTGTCAAATAATACAACTTATAGTATATTAAATTATGTGTACATTTTTTTTAGGCAGTATTATTTTTTAATAATTTTAATATAATGGTAAAACCTCCATAACTTGTGATCTTCAGGACTAGCAAAAAAGAAAAAAGTGTAAATGTCAGTAATTTTAATTTCTGTTCATCCATTTGTTATTAGGTCAGGCTGCAGATTATGGCCCATCACTGTTCTCTTTTTCTGTGTTCCTTTACACCAGTCCAATCATCTCTTTCTTGGTCTTCCTCTAAGCCATTTAAAAATTATAATTAGACATTTATTTACTAATCTTCCACTTGGCATTATGCAAGTGTCCAAACATCTATAGTTTACCCTCTCCATTTCTCTCGTAAATTATTCTGTATTTTTAGTCTTTTTCTATTGCAACATTTCTTATGTAATTTCTTTTTATCTTCTTCATCCATTTATTTTAAAACTTTCATCTCGGTTACCTGCATTTTTACACTTTCTTTTGTTATAATCACTCAGGACTGATCATATATCAGAATAGAGATATAGCAATTCTCGTCAAATTTTTTCATTTTATTAGTTTTAAATTCAGCATATTAAATTTCTAGTGGTAAATTTTTCTGACATCTGAATCTACTACTAATTTTAATTAGGTAGGCTAATTATATTATTGCAGTACATAAATATTACAGTACATAAAAATTGCCATATTTATACGCTATGGTATATAGATGTAAAGTATATAAGCTAAAGAAGGGAATGTGAATGTTTAAGGAAGTGTGTTAGATTATTTTTTTGTTTTTTTTAATTAAGAAATAAAAACTTCAGATATTTATAACAAGAAATTAAAAAAGGGTTAACCTGTTACAAACAGTTGTAAAGAACTTTTAAAATTAAAATATAATAACACTAATAGTACAACAAAAATAAAAGTCTTACTCATAATTTTAATGCTTCCTTTTTTGTTTTTTTTTTATATCAATTTTTTATTTGTAATAATTGTTTTTTTTCTATTTATAACATCCATTATATTTTATATTACATCATTTACAGGGTAAAACTCAGCATATTTTTCCTCCAGACATGATTTCTTTCAAAGTAAAATGTTGTATCCATTGTCAGTAGTAGTATCTAATGTACATTGTAAATATTCTTTATTTAATATTTTCAGTTTTTTGGATATTCTGACCTTTCTTGTAATGCATGTGACAATTTTTTTTAAACACAACTTCTTGCAGTTTTAGTGAAATTATATTATATTTCTGTGATACGTAGATAGTATTTGCTGATATATTTTGTATTGTGCTATGTAAACTTTCAACATGATTCATTAGTTAAATCATACAAGTGAGTATATTTAAAAATACAGATGGAGATGTTGATGGATTGTGGAAAGTGATAAATTAAGATACTCATATTTACATATTTTTTAATATATATATATATATATTAAAAATATGTATATAATATAATAAATATTACATAATATTATAATATAATTTGTAATATATAGTAATAGTAATAATAATAAAATAGTATAATATATATATATATGTCTAATATATATATATATATATATATAAACCTGGGTTAGTCTAGTGGTTAAACTCATCATGGCAAAATCAGCTGATTTTCAGAGTCGAGAGTTCTGAGGTTTGAGTCCTTGTAAAGGCAGTTGCGTTTATATGGATTTGAATGCTAGACTGTGGATACCAGTGTTATTTGGTGGTTGGGTTTTAATTAAACACACATCTCAGGAGTGGTTGACCTGAGTCTTTTCCAAATAACAAATCTACTGGTACATTTACACTTACATTGCACTACATTTGCAGCTACATCAGGCCTGGCAAGTCAATAACAATAATTGCATTTGCCTACACACACATACACCCATCTAGCAGTAGTTGGAAAACACACCCACATACACACACACACATATATATATATATATATATATACATTTTATTAATAGATATTTAATTTTTTTCTTTTCATCCATTCTATTTCCTATAAAGCTTTCATTTATTTCAACCATTTATTCTACTGCTAGCAATATTTTTTCCTAGTCTTGAAAATAGGAATTTTTGATGAAATTTGATAAATGTGTCTCTTTATTACATTTTTATTGTATATGAATGTATGTTATCTATATTTAAAAAATGTATGAGTCCATAAATAAAAAATAATAAAAACACAGAAGGCCTTGTATTTATTTGTTTTTATAAGTACTCTTTTTAATTAATGTTAATTATGCATATATATATTAGGTATGTACAATGAAAAAGCTGTTAAATTATTATTTTATAATAAATTGTTATAATGACTATTTATTATTAGTTTATTAGTCTTATAATTACTAGTCTATTTTGCTTATTTTTAACTAATTATGTGATTACAAACAATCAAGATTGAATGGGAAGAATATCTAAAAGGTTAAGAACTTCTTTTTATACTTCTTCCTTCTTATGTACATTTTTAACGCCCCCTCCATACAAAATAATGATGCCTAGACATTAACAGACTTCCCTCCATGAAAAATAAAAATTAAGGTACGTAACAGGTGTACTTATTGTTTTCTAAAATTTTTTCTCCTTTCATCAAAATTGTTTAGCTGCTATTTTAATTGTTTTATGCCATCTAGCAAGCTTTTATTAAATCATTTTCTACAAAATTTGAAAATAATGAACTTGAGCTGAATTACTTGTTTTTATAATCAGTTATAAGCTGGTAGCTAACTTTAATGCAGAAGCTTTTTCATTTATTTAAGTTATTACTTATTTTTAAGAGGTTAAATTATATTTTCTATGAGGAAGGATTTACTGGTGTGATAAAAATTTAACCTGATTACATTTTTTTCAGTATCAGAGTCGTGGCATAAAAATGTCATGGCATAAGAAATTACAAAACAAAGCAGATTTTCCCGCTCACTGTGTATTACTTATGGAACAATCGTTAAAGGAAATATTATTGTATTATTGATACATCAAATAGGACATGGAATTTTGTGAAAATAAAAATGTATTGGTAAGGTATATTATAAAATGGTTTTTATTAATGTCCTTTAATTTTTTATGGTTTATTAGTGTCAAATAATTTATCAACATTCACACTTGTGAGTTTAAATCTTCATATTAGTCATAAGTTGTATATAAAAATACTGGGTACTAAATACAATTTGTCATGTGACTATTTAGTTACCATTGTGAAAACTGTAGCGTGTAATGTAAGTTTGTGTACCAAGTGATGTTGCAACTAAATGAATGATGATATTTCTTCAGAGAGTTACTTGGTAACATTTGATTGATGAAACTATTACTAAACCTTTCTGTTTATCTAATTGTACATAATTAGTAGCTTTTGTCAATGATTGCTTACTACCAGTCTTCATTAAACACAAGCAATTTTTTTTTTTTTTGTAAGAGTGAAATTCTAATTTGATGGATTATTAATGCTGGTGAAAGTATTGGAATTGTATAATTCTCAAAAAATCAATTAATTGTTTTTTAAAAAATGAACAGGTTAGAAACAGGAAATAATTTTAAAATTTCTTAATATTTGTTTATTTTACAATCTTACAGCATTTAATTACACTATCTTATTTTAAGATTGATGAATTACTTTTCAGGATTTTTTCACTAGTATTTTTTAACCAGATTTATTTCATGTGTTATGATAACTATGGAAAGTAGAATAAATGTACAGATACTAAGACTACAGTTTGACAAAATAATGTGTAAATATATTTTGTTTAGTTTTTGTGATTTTCAGTGGAATTGATAACTGAATATTTGTTTATTGATAGTAATAACAAAGTTCAAATATACCCAGAAACTCAAAGCTCAGTATCCAAAGAATTTCTTGGGATATGATTGCAGTTTATGAGATATTTGGTAAAGTTTTCCTTTGAGAAGCCTTTCATACCAAAGTAGGTGAGATAGTGTTTTTCCCTGTTTCTTATTATAATGCATTTAACATGGATGGATACATCTTTGAAATCCATATCGACAAATAATGATGAAAATCACTCCTTTTTTTTAGGGTGATACTCAACTTGCTGTGATGATGTGACTAGATAGTTTCTTGCAAACCATATCTTCCTTAGTAAATGTATTTTGACCAATTATAATCTACTTCTTTAATATCTAAAACTTTTTCTGTTTGCTAGTCCTCTCACCTCTTGTTTTGTTATAATGAAATTTACTTACTGATGATGCATCTCTTATATTCGTACCAGAGATAATCATCATACAATGTTTTTTCTTTTTCAGAATTTTTTTCTTTTTTCAGAATTCATCCTTAAATTTATAATGAATCAGACTCAACATTAATTGGCAATCTTGGGTCTAGCTAACAAACAAATGTAAAACTGCATGGAAAGTTTTAGCAATCTCAAAACCTTTCGTAATCTCATGTGTAAGAAATTAAGTCAATACTTCAGTGTTGTCTTCTCTCTTACAATCACATCCCAACTATCACAGGTTTACCACATAAAGTAGAAATATTCTTTCCATTAAGTATGACATTCTTTATGAACAATTATTTAGTGTGAATATTTATTTAAAATATTACTTAACAGTATATTGAAATAAACCTTGATGAAATGACTATTAATTTTCATTATATTAATACATTAAAATCATCCCAGTTAATACTGTTTCAGTATTAATGAATAATGAACAAAGTGCCAAACTAACCAGATAAAAAAAATGTTATGTATTCTTTTATTATAAGAGGCCTATTATGTTTAATGTAATAGCTTTAGAACATTGGCCAAAATTTGATTTAAGACAGGCAAGGTAGCTGTTTGAAATTTGAATATTATTAAATAACACACTAAAAGGGTTTACCAGATTCATTTCCATCACATTTTTAAGACTTACAATAATGTATTTTTAATTTACTGCTTTTTTCAGCATATAACTCACCTTCAAGGTTGTCATACTGTCCTCTGCGCATGCTTGCTTAGAGTTTGTACAACTCCAGTCACCACATCATCATTTGCCTTCATTCACCAACACGCATCGTTTGCCTTTTGACTATTACACTATAAACAAATCTGCTCTACTAGCAGTTTACACCAAAGAGGAACAATGAGAAGTGATTAAATTTTTCTGGTCAGAGGTGTGAAAAGGGCTGAATTTCATCGTAGACATTTATCACAATACCAGGACAGTACTTATCATATAAAAAGTGATCATGGACAAGAAGTTTAAAAGTGACTGGATGAATGTGATGCACGGAACGGGAACAGGACGCCCATCAACCTCCACCACAGATGACAAAATTCAGCAAGCATGAGAGATGATTCTGGCAAATAAGCAAGTTACCATAGTGTCTTCTTTGAACATCTGTCATCAAATTAAATCTCATAATTAATCAGAAAATGTATAATTGTGCTAGAACTGATGTTAAATAGACAAAAGAATGACAACATAAAGATAAGATGAATGTTAATTGGTCTGTTAAACTTCTTGAATTGGAGAATATAGTGTCGAATCTTGTAGAACCCTCACTTCATCTAAGGGTGTTTTCTGAGATGATTGGTTGAACTTCAGTGAAAATGAGGTTGAAAATGAATTACCTAATTGTAACTGCAAGTTTGATGTTAAACATGAGAAGAGATGGTGAGACATATTCCTTCCATGTTGGATATTTCTACATTAATTTTAAAAACTGTCAAAGAAAGTACATAATGTCATATTTTTTGTACCTTAATCAATTGATTTCAATGGAATACATCAACATTATGTGACAAGTGGAATATGAAGATGAACCTTTCAAAATGACTAGATAAGCTATCTTAGCCATAAAAAGCAATTGATCAGCATTTATACTACCATCGATTGACTGGACTACATCATTTTTTACAGTTTAGGAGATAGTAAAGGTGACCATCACATTAAAAAAAATAAAGGTCAAATACTAGTAATACTACTAGGTAAAATTTGGGCTAAATGTTTAGCAATATTTTTTTTGTTAATATTTTTCTGTAAACATTTAGCCCAAATTTTTAAATCAATATTAAATTGATTCAAGTATGATTTAACTTTTTTTAACTGGAACAAAGCTGAGAGAATTTAATTTTCTTGCTCATAACCAGTGAAAAAGAAATTATAGTTTAATTTTAAATCTTTTCAATGAGTTGATAAAAATACTTTGAAAAACAGGAGACAGACAGTGTCATCATAATAACCATATCCAATATTTTCATACATGTCAACTGAAGATAAATTTCACAACTATTCTTTTATTTTGTACCTTTTTTCTTGAGGAAAAAATTCTCAATTTCCTTAACAAGATTTTGGCATAAGGGCCTCCATCTGACATAGCTGAAGTGGGTAAGTAGTAATATCATTCTAAAGACTGAATGAATTTTCTTGATGTCAGAAGTTTGAACAATTTGCTATATAGGGAACTTTAAGAAAAAAGTGGTTAACATGCATTTAGCATGGTATCTAGAATGAAAGTAATGAATACTCTCTAATTAGATTGGATATAGAAAGCTTACTCTGTTGTTGATTAAATAGTTCATCTTGAGAACTCTATACAGAATGTGTTATGACATAAAATTTAACAATCAAAATTAGAAGAATGCATCAGTTGTAAGGTTATTTTTAAACACTTTTAATATGAGGGAGTTAAAAAAAAATTATGGAAAATAAGAAGACGTAATGGGTTTCAGATTCCTTTCACTTGGAGTTTTTAATGATATATTTATCTATATTAAATTTGTAATTATTAAGCTCTTTTTTCCTGTTTACTCTCCGGAACCATTGTAAAATATTACTTCGAGGATGATATGTATGAATGTAAATAAAATGTAGTCTTGTAATGTCTGAGGTCAATCAATCCTGAGAGGTGTGGTTAATTGAAACCTATTTATTAAACTGGAAATCAATTATCCCAGTTGTGTTAATTAGTTTTTAACTCTTTCAGGACTAACATCTTGTTTTCTGGATGTTTGCAGTATATATTTAAAATGTTGACTTCCAGTTTTCAGGATGTCTGTTGTCTGGACAAAGTGGTAACATCTGGTTTCAGGACACTGAGTGTATGGATTTTTATGTATCATTTGATGCATTTACCTAGATGTATCATATGAGATAGTTCCAGAATGTATATTTTTTTTTCTTCATTGGCAACCTGCAGGTTGGTTTACAACAGTTCTCAAGCTAGAGCTATTCCATTAAGTTGTTTATACAACTGGCAACCAAAATCTTGAATAATTTGACCAGTATATTACAGCCGAGGCTTTTCCTCTACAATTTGTGCCCTCCACAGAATGTTCCACTATATTTAGTAACAGAAGTTATGCCTAAACACATGTCCTATTCAGTTATTTCTTCTCTTCTCATGGGAGCCATCAAATATTGTTCTTCAATTTTTCTCAAAACCTCTTCATTTTTTAATTTCTCTGTCCATGATATCTTCAACATTCTTTGGCAGCATCATGCCTTAAAGCTTCCTTTCCATCTTCCCAAGTGCCCAAGACTCAATTTTGTATAATAAAATGCTGCACATATATGTTCATAGTAACTGTTTTCTCAATTTTAGGTTTATAAACATTTGTTTTTTTCAAATTCCCTTTCATACAGAAAGTTGGTTTTGCTTGATTTAACTTGCTTATTACTTCATACGTGCTATAGCTATCAGTTGTAATTTTGCTACCCAGTATGTAAAATCAAATGTAAGGCATCACTTCCGTGATGCCTTACATGAAAGTTACAGAAGTTGTCACAACTTGTTTGTTCACAATAAGTATCTGACATTAAAGAACCCTTGGTTTCAAACAAAACAAAAAAGAATCATGAAATTTGGCTAAAAATTAGAAAGGTTATGAATTTTTTCTAAAGTGACTAATATTGTCAAATATTAGTCTAGTACTTTATAGCACTGAATTAAATTGCACAGCATTTTTTAAACAGTTAAGTAAAATATTACATAGCACTGAAAGGGTTAAATGAGTATATTACAACTTATAGCCTCTTATCTCTTGCTGCTTTTTACTATTATTTTTATGTCTTGTTCTTTCCTTCTGTATACAGTTCTGGGACTCATCCTTCTGCTCCTCTTGATGAAATATGATAAACAGAGTAAGACAAGACTTAGACATTTGTCTGTATATATTGTAAAACAGAGTAAAACTTTTCACATCTTATTCAGTTCTGTATTATCTTTAGTTTAAAAAATGCTATCAAGAGATTGAATACTGAAACATTTTTACAATAATGCAAACTTAGCTGTGTGTGGGATTTTGAATTAATAATTGCTAATGGTTGAAATCCTCCCCAAAAAAAAAACTTTTAAATATTGAGAGAAAATAGCTACATAGTAAAAAAAACTGGATATACGATGCATTCAAAATAAAGCAAATCTTTACAAACAAATTTATCAGCACTGACAACAATTTTCGTATTCTATACATATAAAAGAGGATCACATCAAAATGCACTTGATTATTATCAGGTATTATGTAAACACACAAAGTTGCCTAGCATACTAAATAAAAAGACACTTTTCAAATTAAACATTTTTTACTGCATTCCAAATGCTGTGTAATTAAAAAAAAAAAGCTAGAATAACAGCTGATGCAGAGTGAAAACAGTAGCACCAGGCACTGAAATGATTGCAAGACCAACCAAAACTTATTTATAATTACATATAAGAATGTGTTTTACAATTTTATAAATTTGTCAAAAATTAAAAAAATAATTCAAACTTAAAAGAAAACATCGTACATCAACAAGTGGATCTCAAAGTCAAACTTTGGATTAGCTTCATCAAACAATTGCACTCCATTATAGTAAGCTTTAATCATTCATAGAAAAATGAAATTTTGCAAATGCCATCTTGAAACAATCAATCTTTTATATGAGACCACCCCATCCTATGGAAAGAAGCAAATCAAAAATTGTAAATGGAGAAGGTAAATTGGTTTGCTGGCATTTCTCCCGCCACCACCCCATTCAGTCGCCCTAGAGCATAAGACTGAATGTCTGTGCCACGAAGGACTACTTGTACCTAAAAACGTTTTCATGCATTTATCAAAGCTCCTAGAGCTGAACTAAAATGCATGAGCGGTCAAAGCCTGGTGCACAACGCCACCTGCTTGCGT
>JAAAKQ030191917.1:0-12036 GCA_010016005.3 Zanna intricata
CCATCTTCTGCCGGGCTGAGATAGGAATATTTGCCGGGTTGTGGGCACGGTTGGCTTGCTTGCAGGCGGCCGTTACTACGATGCGGTGAATGGGGAGTTGTGACAAGAAGAGTTGGTCTACTGTAGTTCGTCCTAAGCGGACCTCAAAGTTGCAGTTCGGGTGGGAGATTAGAGGTTATACTCAGCTCCCGAACAGACCAGACCTGGGGTCCTGGATGACCTTCATAATTGGTGTATGTGCTCCATTCTATAAGCCATCGTGGCATGCTGGTAATAAACGTGAGTAGAATAGCATCGTTGCTAAATAGTTGGTGAACCAGGCGTAAGGTTTTTGTTTTCACGAAGTCCTAAGCAAGTTTCTAAGGCGGGTGGTATACAAGGTGTCATATGTCTTCATAGAAGATATCAGACACCGAGCAAAATTGCCGATGTGAATGTCTCTTGGGGCTTTTGCATCGGTGGCATCTCCCCGAGGTCGTTTGATGACTGTGGATGTTATCAGACTGAGGCTGAACAACCACCTCCGGTAAAGCCTTTCAGGGCTAGGAACAGAGGGAATGATGTGGCAACCGGTAATGCCACTTGGTGAGCATTTTTCCCCTTGGGGGGGAGGGGGTGATTGAGTTGGTCTACTGTAGTTTGTGCCAGTGGTACGAACGTGTACCTGCCACTGGTTTTGATTGTGTGCGATTTTACGTTTTGGCTACTTGTAGGTATCATATACCTAATTTTTGCGGAGTAAACGGAGGAAGCTTTACGTGTGTGTCCGCCTCAGTATTGGCGAAAGGGTGGAAACGACTACTGGTCATAAGCCCTTGTAACAAGCCAGAGGTTGAACTCTGCTCTGGTTTGAGTTCTTTTCAGAACGAAGGCAATAATTCGTGGTCCTAGGACTGATCCAGTAGTGGGTAGGAAATGCAAAGTGTGAAGGGGAATAAAGAAGGTCCCCAGCTATCTGTTGCAGGCGGTCATCATGTCCGTGAGTTCGCCTATTCAGATTGATAGGCAAAAAGATGGCGAATGATCAAGCTAGACCAGCTATTAGTAGTGTTAGGGAATCCACGACCACGGTCGAAGAATTCCAGTGGGTGGTAGGAAAGCCCCGGCAGAAGACGGCACCTTTACTGTTGTCCTCCTCGACATTGGATGAGGAGTTCGTTTTGGCGATGGAAGTAAAGCCATCAGTTCGGGAAACAACCCCGGGAAAACGGGATGCTAGCCAGGCTAAGAAACCCAAGGTACTCTTCGTGAGCAAGGCTGAAGGCTCTGTAGAGTTCCAAAGAGTAGAAGCGAGGAGCTTCAGGTTGCCCTTCATGATAGCCGGAAGGGACTGCGGATACAAGACATGAGACATCAAGGAGACCAGCAAGGATCTAATGGTAGTTGCTGAGGACAAGGAGAGAGATCGAGTCATCACCGAGTCTCCAGCGGTGAAGAAGCTTGAGGTCAAGGTTGACCCCAAGTGAAAGCATAGTCCCTGTGTCATTACATGACATTTACCGGAGCCTTTCCGGTTCGGAGGTTCTCTCCTTTTTGCGAAAGCAGAACATGAATCTGGATGAGGCTTCATTCAAAACGAATGAAGGATGGTCTTCAAGGCTGGTAGGCATGATGCCAAAAAGTATCACGGTGTTTTCGAAGTAGGAGCTGGTCTCTTTGAGAATTTCCTAACTGAGAGAAGACTGTTTCTTGTCTTGTCGCATCAAGGAATACCTTGATGTCCAGTGTTGTTTTAAATACTGAAGATTTAGCCACAAGGACAAGTTCTGTAAAAATGCATCGGTCTGTGCGCATTGTGGCGAAGAGGGTCACAAGCGAAACAACTGTCCACACAAGAAAGAAGCCGCAATTTGTGTAAACTGTAAAAGGCTTCACAAAAAACCACAAGCAATCAGTAAATAGTAGGGGCTCCAGTGCTAACTTGAAAGCAGTGGAGCAATATTTCAATTCTTTAGATGGTTATATTCGGTCAACTAAATGCCCAGGGTGCTTATGTTGTCCAGGCTGAGTTAGGTGACATCATTGAAAAACGGGGCCTTGATGTTGTTCTTCTGCAATGACTGTATGCTGTCAAGGGTGATCTGTCAGGTTTCCATGGTTGGAACAAGTTTTTTGTTGGTGATAGTAAATCAGCTATCCTGTGCAGGAAGTCTTTAGATAGTGTTTTCGTGCAGCAGGCATCACATTGTTGTTAAGCTTGCCGTGAATGGTTTGAACCTAGTAGTTGTGAGCTCATACTTTCAGTAGAGATATCACTGAACAGCACTTGGAAATATGGGATAGAATCCTCAGATTGATACTTGGTTTTCCAATTTTGATAGGAGTCGATGCGAACACCAAATTACCTCTTTGGCACAGTGGTATCATGGATGACAGCGGTGGTCGATGACGTGCAAGCGATCATCAACTAATAGTTCTTGAGCTGGAAAGCAGGCTGCACCATATCTATAGAGCAGACATTCCTATTCAGCACGGGCCCTTTCTGCACAGGTGGGCGGATTGGCCCAAGTTTTCAAATATTCTAGTGACAGGCTTTTGAGTATTTTCTCGAGACCTGGATGCACTCCTGTTAGAGGACCTGGCAGAGAATTTCTCAATCGATGAATGATCTTCTTCCAGATGATACAAGGTCGGTGAGACCTTGTATCACCGAAGAGTCCGAAGGGAAGTTGTAGGTTTCCAGTGTGAAAGTCAGTCTTCTGATATTTCTGAGGTGGAGGTCTGTCAAGTAATCTGCGGCTTTGCCCGGAACAAAGCCCCTGGATATGACTGCATATTGGTGGAACTCTTTGTTTGTACTCTACCAATAATTCTTGGCCCTCTCAGTAGAATGTCAATAGGATGCTTTTTGCTGAGTACTTCCCAGCTTGTTGGAAACACGGTGTTTTGAAATTGCTCTTCAAAGGTGGCAGCAACAAGGATCCCACAATAAGTTCTTACCGTCCTCTGAGCTTTTGCCTGTTGTTGATAAGGTTTTTCGAGGTCTTATACCTTTGCATTAATAGCAGGCTCACATCCACTCATCAATTAATGGACGACAAGTGTGGTTTTTGCCCAGGTAAGGGCACAGAGGACGCGATTCTTAGGGGGTTGGATTTAGTGTCAGCAAGCGAGTGGAATTATGCATTTGGTGTTTTTCTGGATATATCTGGGGCCTTCAACAATTTGTAGTGGCCCTCAGCCTTGTATCAACTACAGCAGCATGGTTGCACACAACATGAGATTATCACTCTCTCAAGCTACTTGAGCGACAGAACCATCATCCTTCGCGATGGTGGTTCAGAAGTAGGAAAGACCCTGTCAAAAGTTTGTCCACAGGGCAGTGTTTTAGGTCCACGTGTCTCGGTTGTCAAGTTCAATTCTCTGATGAGGTTGAGATTGCCTGGTGGCTGCCATGTCGTCGCCCATGCAGACAACACAGCTGCTGCTGATAGTGGAAAACTTGTGGTTGGAGATAGAAACTCAAGTGACACAAGCATGCAGGGTTTTGTGGTTGTGGAGTCTTCAGTGTAAGATGGTTTTCAGTGCGGAGTAAACCATTACGATGTTTTTGAAGGGCCATTTAGTCGTGATGAACAACCTTCCGATTAGGTATGTCACTATTCAGAAATATATGGTTGTTATCCTTGATGAGAAGCTTCTCTTCAGGGAGCACCTTCAGTTTGTTCCGAAAGAAGATGATAGATGCCTTCTTTGGTATCCGTAGTCATTCATCCGCTTTGGGGGTTGAATTTCTATACCATGCATATTCTTTACAAAGGTGTCTGCGGGGCCATAATGTTAATAACGCTGCACCCGTCTGGGCTCATTGTTTGCATTTTTAAGGTTATAGAGATATTCTTTTGCGAGTCCAACGTCTTCTACTATTAGCAGTTGTCGGAGGTTACAGAACTGTCTTACAAGAGGCAGTCACTGTGACTGCCGGCATAAAACCCATTGACCTCCTGGCTGCGGAATGTAGCATGCAATAAACTTCTAAGAAGGATGACCTTCTTACCACTGGGCATATGCGGGAAATAAAGACCAAGGTTTTGACTCTTGGCAAACTAGCTGGAATGATTCTTCTACAGGTCGATACACGCATGGTATCTTCCCTGATGTTAGAGAGTTGCAAGCGATTAGGTGGGTTTCCCCCAATCGGTACACGACACAATTTCTTACTGGACATGATGTCTCATAGAGAATGGATGATTGTAGCTGACTTCCTCTGACTCCTTGCACTGTACAGATCGGCTGAGGGAGTATAGAGTAGAATCCCGAACGGCTAGGGACAGCCGGGGCAGTTTGATTTGCTGGAGGTTTGGCACTGAGCCTTGGTTAGATTAAATTCTTTTTGGTATCAATGGAGATTGTGCTCAGGAATATACCTCCCATGCTCTCAAGTATGATCATAGTTTGCGTTTGAAATTCTATGGTAGGACTGGAATGCACCTGTTAAGGGAGACAGGGAATGCGTTTAAGTTGCGATTAACTTGTGTTTTGTCCAAGCGAACCTCAAAGTTGGAGCTGGGTTGGAAGATTAGAGGTTTTGCTCAGTTCCTGAACAGACCAGATCTGGGGTTCTCAAGGACAGTTTATAATTGGTGTATGCACTCCATTCTAAAAGCCATTGTGGCATGCTGGTAATTTGCGTGAGTAGTACAGCATCGTTGCTGAATAGGTGGTGAACATAGGTGTGGGGTTTTCATGCTTCTGCAAAATCCTAAGCAAGTTTCTAAGGCAGGTGGTTTACAAGTGAGATATTGGACATTGGACAAAATTGCGGTAAATTGCTGATGTAGATATCCCTCCAGGCATTGTCATTGGCGGGGCATCTCCCTGAGGTACTATAGTAATATCTTACAGTGGTTCCGGAAGCTAAAAAGAAAAAGAAAGTTGATCCAATGTGAATTCCTCGATTCTCAATTTCAGAAGTCAACCCCTACAAAATTTGAAAAGAAAAGATCTAAACAGACTTTGAAGATTAATACCTTCCATTACCACTTTTAACTGCAAATTACAAAAATGAGAGCTGATATGAGCCTACACAGAGTGAAGCTATGTAGGACTATAGTTAATGATTTTCTTCAATAATATATTACGATTATTCAGAACATCCTTGATCAACACAGGCCATTGTAGCTGATAGAGCTTGTCTGTGGATGTCATGGCAGCAATTAGGGAGAAAGTACCAAGGGTACTCAGACATGGATAACCCATCTAATGATGAATGATTATCACTTTTCACCATCAGTGGTGTTTTTTTCTGAAGTTACCACTGTCAACAATCCCATGTCTCATATCTTTGAGAAGAATAATATTAAATTCAGTGGAGTAAATCCCACAAAACCTTGTAAACTGAAATTGCAACATAAGAATGAAACTAAACAGCTCATTTGCTGTGTGAATGATTTAATATCTAGTAAAATATAGGATACAATATCTATAAAGGAACTGCATGATTTCTTTTACAATGATGATAGTTGGAAATGGCCAATGAGGAAGGTGCTTTCCCTCCAGCATGAGAGAAATGTTTGCACGAGAAAGTTAATAAGCTGAGAAAGCACATTGAAGACCAAAAACTTTAGCAGGATGATTTGTAGTTATTGAAAAAAAAAAAAATTCCATCATAAAGGAGCACAGAGAACAGAACTGATGTTGAGATCTTCGATTTGCTAAACAATGTCTTATAGTACTGAATTAAGCAAAATCTTAGAAAACAACAGCACTATTGTTCAGTCCTGATCAGGCTGAGCTAAATAAGAGGTGACAGCTTAACAGAGACTCCAGTAAAATTTGGCTCCTAATAGGAGACTGTCTAAAATTATTTGGAAACAATATGGTCAGGTTTTGCTGCATGAGCTATGGTGAACTGGATCAGTGAGAAGAAGAAAACTAACTGAATCCTGGTTATGTTTGAGCATGTGATCATTCTTACTGATGTAAGTTGTGTTGTCAGTATAGCCAGTAATTGGAAGGTTTTGGGTATCAAAATGTTTTGATATAAGCTCTTGACGTAAGCATTATCCATCCATTCACTTGCTGACACTTTTGGATGTAAGTCATGCCAGAGATTTTCATGAAAGAGGCTGACCTATTTTTGACCCAAAGATTGATCCTGCATTGTATGATTTATCCAAATATAGGCCTATTACTCCTCTATCTTATTTATAAGATATTACATTTATCTTGCAGTGTCAAGGTCAATGAACATTTTCAAGGCATCAGGTGATAGCAGAGGAGCTAAGTGGCTCTTGTCACGGTAGCAAAGAGCAATTGGTCTATATACAGCATATATTGATTAGAAAAAGGCTTTTGACTCAGTAACAGATCCCTGGGTTCTGGAGTTGCTGGGGCTGTACAAGGTCAATTTCACTATCATAAGTTTTTGGGAAGGATTACGGGAAAGTGACAAACATGTATTTAGCTGTGTATCCTGAACAAGGTTCAAACCAAGTTTGGAGATGTAAACATCCACCAAGAAATTTTTTAAGATGATGATTTGAGTCCCTTTGTTTCTACCTGTCACTGAACCCGTAATCTGTCATTGCCGAGATCTGTTTTTGAGTTTTCAGTGAGGCCAATTTAATTTCAGCCATCTAATGTGTATGGATTACATGAAGCTTTTTTCTGATACATTGAGGAGGTTTAAGATGGCTCATTAAGTTGGTTGAACAGCTCAGTGTAAACGTGCCTGTATCTGAGCAGAGAAATTCTGGATCAATGCATTGGAGGAGTCAGTGGCTGGAGGATGAGGTTGTGGAGTGCCTATGATGGATGGTCTTACTTTCATGGCAGTTATGGAACATGGTGAAAACTACAGATACCTCAGTTTTTTTTTATAGAGGAAGTGGGTTTGAACTATGGCCACATGAGAGGGGCTATACAAGTCTTGCTAAAGCTCTCATGGAGTTCCAAATTGAGCAGTCCTAATAAAGCAAAAGCAATAAAATCATTTGCATTTCTGCCTGTTATGTATACTTTTGATACTTTAAAGTGGCCAAAAATGGATCTTGTGGAGCTAAATCATATTATCTGCATATGTTTATGAACATCTGGGTTTATCATCCAAACAGCTTACTTGAGCAGTTTCATTTAGTCAGGAAGACAGATTGTAGAGAAGACATTGACTTCCTTGAACTAGATGTAAACAGCTGCAGAACCTCAGGAATTTCTTTAGAGAAAGGAGCAGAATCTTTAGCTTACTCCATAGAAAGGTAGCAGGAGGTCATATTCACTGAACTTTTCTACAGTTAAATAAGGATGATTTCTAACCCTTGGCTGAGGCTGCCCACATTTGATGAGGAATTGAAAAGATTTATGAAAACACCTCCAAGGTGTTTCATTTCATTTTTCATAAGTGGGGAGGTGGACCATGATGCTTTCTTTTGATGGCTAGAAGGTGCCTGTTTGCTGAGACTGAGGGCCTTATATTTGCTATACAGGATAGGATCGTCAGCATCCTGAATAACAGGAAGCATGTAGTGAAAGGTCCTTCAGACTTTGTCATCTGTTTGGCAAAATCAATGAATCCACTGGACACAAAAAATTAGTGACTAAGGTTTTGGCCCCTAGAGACAATACAAATCATCAACTTGGCTAAATACTATAAAAGCATGTAGATTTGAAAATCTAGATAGATTTGATAGAATCTGTAGATCTAAAAATACTTCAAAACTCCATCCCGTACTTCTGGTGTACTCCTCTGTGGTTGAAAATTCTAGGTGTACTCCTCTGTGGTTGAAAATTCTAGGTATCATACTTGCTATGACGATATGATTCCCTTAGATAAGTCGGTGGAACATAACCAACCTTGTATTGCAATGACAGATGAACAGAAAAGGTTCATGGACTTATCACATTTCAACTGGCAAACACTTTGATGAAAAAGTGTTGTGAAGAGATGGCGAACTACAGACTTTGAGGTTTTTTTGGATTAAATGAAGAAAATCTGGGACCAGAAAGGTAAGTGTTGTTCCCATTCATCTGGGATCAATGGGTGAGATTCGGCACTTGTTGCATAAAGCATTTAAGTCCTTTGATGTTGCAACTATTCCTGCCAAGCAGAAAGCTGTCATCTTGGACACTTTTAGATTAGTAAGGAAGTATATAACATCTGATTTTGACAGCTCACCAACAAATGAAGGAAATATAAAGCCAAAATGTAATGTAATAGCTGTTTTTGCACAAGATAGTTACTGTCTCATGGCTTTATAATACCATGCCACTACAAACACAATAGAACCATTTGAAGCCTAGTATGGTGGCCAGAAGAAGTATTACAAACTGGTGGTAAATCATATGATGGTGGTGGTGTAATGATAACTTGTAGAAGACTTAATAAATTGAGTAGTAGAATCAAAGAAAATGAGTATTAAATTTTTTTAAATTAAAAGAAAAAAGCATGGAGTAATTTATACTTCATTTTAATATAATTAATAAAAAAACATATATATATATATGTATATATATATATATATATATATATTTTAAGATATTGAGTTGCATTCATTCCAAATGCAGATGACCTATTTGTTGACAATTCTGGTCATTAGACACTAAAATATGTCAACAGCCCATAGTGAAACCATATTTTTAACTTAAATAATCCACAGGAACTAGTTTAAATCTGACTTTGGATATTAATATGCCAATATATTATATACTAGCATTTTACTTTACTTCACACTATTAAATTTCTGGGATGCTACATCCCAAATCATATGTTGGAACAACCAAATGTTTTAAGCAGTTTAGGAAAAAACCCAGATCCATTATCAGTGTTAAAACACACTACTTGTTAATTAAAGAAAACATAAAAACAAAACTGAAAATGGACACATATTTATTAACAACAGTCATAAAGTACTTGGTGCAATAATGGTAGGTTGGACAAATTTAAATTGCGCCTGAATCATGATTATCAACATTTTGTAATTTTATTTTGTGAATGACATAATCACTATAACTAGATGTCTGGACTCAGATCCCAGCTATCTACAATTTGTCATTTATGAGCTATATCAACCTAGAAAACTTTCTACAATCAATTTTTCACAATTCTATATCAACTTTTTATTACAATCAAATTTAAAAATTAAATTACTTTGAGGCAATTATCACCAAATGAAATTAAGCAAAAGTCTTCATTTATTTTAGTTTTGATTTACTGATACAAAACTAAGTTCTCCAGTTATGGAAATTTTTATTTCTACATTTGATTATAATGATACTAAAATCTGGATTATTAATTCCTGTTTGCATGAAAAAATTGTTATAAAAAAAGGTAAGATGGTAAAATTCTAAACAAAACTAATGTTTTAATAAGATAAACAATTTAAAACTTAAAAGTATACAATATAATCACAATAAAAGCTAGAAGGGTACTACAGCTGTTCTCATCTGAAATATATAATTAGGAAAACAATGTCTAAGATATTTCAGTATCTGTAAGTTAGTTTGGCCAACCAGGACTTACTTTCACTGTGTGCTCTTCATAAATTTCAGGATAGAAAATTTGCTATTAAACATATCTCTACCTCTGTATTAATGTTAACTATGATTTTAGCAAAATAAGAGTATTAGGTATACATTTATATAGTATGTATTTTTCTGCTTTCCCCCTTCTGCATCCTTCATGAAAAAGAAAAAGTGAATGTGTTTCAAGGTTAGGTTTCTTTGTTTATGGTAAATTTAACTTTTTCCAAATGCTAAAACCCTAAGTAACACTTAATATGCATTAAAATATTATAATTACCATCTTCTAACATTATTTTTTTTATACATTTTAATACAATTTTAAAACATTTTGGATGACAAAGTTGTTAAAAATTGGTGGAAAACTATAGTTCTAGGCTTTACGATTAAACAACCATATGTCCATAGCAGCATTTCATCCATGTTTAGATCATGGTTCATACTCAGTCACAATGGTTTTTCTACTAAACTTATATTTTACATTTTAAATTCACTCATCCACAGAAAAACCTCTGAATGTACTAAAATTTTATCCAGCTTTACTTTATTAATAATAGAAGGATATCATCAATAATGTTCACCAAACCATTTTAGTAAGTACCTTAAGAAAGAATATACTAACTGTTAAAAAATTTCTTAAACTCCTGAACAATTTTTACAACAGGACTAAAACTTGGCTTACATATATCTGTTTCAAAAGAAAATCTTTTTGTTTATTATTAATTGTACAAGCTTTCTGGTCACAAATTCTACCAATGTGAAAAATGTTGCAAAAATCTGTACTTTTTTTTTAACTAGCAACTGAAAATTACCAGTTTACATTTTGGATATTGCATATCAGCAGATTTAGAAAAGAATAGGTTTATAACTACCAATGAATCAAACATCTATTACTATTATTATATACTGAGTTCTGATATTGCTATTTTTAAACTTACTAATAGTGACCTTTGAGTTGTAAGTCAAAAGTACGCATATATCTTTTCAATAACATTTATTGACCAGTATGAAAAGCAATATCTTAAAAAAAAGTCACTTTCTAAAGATTGTATGTGAAATCATGCTTGCAGATCATTTTTGAGCTTCTTTTTGGGAAAAGATATGAAAGCACAAATTTACAACAGGAAAATTTTCTCACTTTCATAGATATCGTTTGTCGTTACTATCAGGATGGTCACAGGTGTCTTTTACCTTATCTACTACATTAAACACAGTTAATTAGAATAAAGAAAAAAATTACTTTAATTACAAAATAGTAAAATATTTCTGGGATGTCTACAACCTTTATGAACTATTAAATTAAGAAAAAAAATAAATAATAGCAAACATTATAAACATGTCAATTCAATGAATCAAGAAACCAGTAATTTTTATCACTTACCAACTATCTTAACCCCTTCTCCCGTTCGTAAACGGACAACTTGCATTTTGGAATTGTGGCCAGTTTTCTGTGCAAGCACATTTTCGACTCTAGACCATACACTAAGGACTGAACCGGCTAAGACATTGTATGTTCGTCGTCTCAAGCCAACTTCACAATCCAGTCCTAAAGTAACATTCTTACAATTTCCTCGCCTTTGAAAAAATAAATAAAACAAAACAATAAATTACACACCAAAATAATAAATAAGAAATTTTGCAGCAGAAAGTAATAGATCATCAGAAAAGGAAGACAGACAAAAATTATTGATTAGGAAACCCAACCTTAAACCTCATTGATTTATTAATATAGTTTTAAATGCACGCTGTGAACATCTCACCACTTATTTATTTCCTTTATTTATAGCCTCATTTTATGATGCAATTAACCTCAACAAACTATAACTTAATCAAATATTAACAATAATTTTATACTACAAGAATTCTGATAAACAATGACTTAAATGAAGATTTTCATAATTTTTTATCATGTTCATAGATTAATATTTGTTCTAAAAACATAATTATTGTAAAAGTTCACAGAAGTAAGTATTTTATTATAAATCATCAAGATACACAATGGAAATATACCAGCCCAACCAGATTTTGAACCTGGGATTTTCCAGATGAAAGTTTGAGATGCTACTGCTCAGCCATAGAAGTTGACATATGATTTTAATGATGAGAAGAAAGTTTTATAACAGAAAAAAGCAAGTTTGTACAATTATTATTCAATGAAAACAAGTTATTGATTAAACTGTTATCAATTACATACAACTTTGTATATAAAAAATTTAATATTTGAAATCAATGATGAATTCAAGTAACTCAAAAGCACACATTTGATCATTATTGTATCATTATCTATGTCAGTATATATTTATTTCAGCATTCTTCTAATTAAAAAATTTTATTATAATTAATATTTGTATAAAATCATAAAGTCTGAGCAACTATTATTATACAATTATAGAATATATACGAGGGTAAGTCAATATTTATCTGCAATTATATATTATTTATATTTTTGTTTATGTTGGTAGTACTGTCGTTTTGCGTCGATGACGCATGATTTGTTTATCTTTTATGTCTATGCAAGTTTCAAGCTGCTAGGTTAGTTTTGTTATCGCTGTCGTGCTGTTAATCATGGCTGCTCCGCTT
>JAAAKQ030191972.1:0-12034 GCA_010016005.3 Zanna intricata
CAAAACGTTTTCAGGCATATGTTTATTGGAAACTTTTTTCTTATTTTTGGATATAGAATCCGTTTCCGAGAGATTGCCGTGTAGTTTTAATACACTCTGTATATATATATATATATATATATATATATATACACACATAGTTAATCTATTTACATAAAATATGTACAAATATTATTTTATTTAATATTAAAAATTATTATTAAGATTTCTTCGTCCATTCTTTCCAGATGATTATGACTTAAGTAGCTCTAACACTAAAAACGATCTTCCTGATGTCCGTGTATTAGTGGATGCTAGCAATTTTATCCACTTAATAATTACGGTTAGTTTTTTCTTTGGTTTATTAGAAATAGCGTATTACACGGTGGATTTTATTACCGATTATATTGAAGGCAATTTATTATTCTTAATAGTATTCTATTTGATATTCATATAGCTCAGAAAAGTATACGAGTATATGTGTTCGTGTAATTTTGTGTGAATACTACAATGTAAATAAGTTAGATATATATTGGTAGGAAGGAAGTTGTACAGTAGTGCTTCCGTCTTTGTAATTAATTTCTAATAGTTACCCTTACCCTGAAACAACAATGATTTTTGAATCGTCAATCATTACAATTTCCTTTATTATAAAAAAAAGAGCTAACCAAGGAATTAACCAAGTTTTTGGTTAAGATTTTATAAAGAAAAGGTTTGTCCTTTTTCAGATCTAATACTATTTAAATTATTAAATTATAAAATGTTTCTTTATAAGTTTAACTTCAAAATAAATATTAAATTATTACTGGAAGTGTATATTTTTCTTCATTAATTTAATAAATTTAAATTCTATTTCATATTTTAATTAATTTTTTTTCTGATTTGGTGTTGCACTTTATATTTATAAAATGTATTGCAATTTACCACGTAATTTTATTTCTCTTTAACTAACTTGCTGATGTGCTTCCATTGTTTTAATTTTTTTCTTATAAAATAATAGTATTTTGTCAACTTAAAAATATTTTTTTACCAATTTTTTTTGTGATTTATGAATTCTCTTTTGAAATTCTGAATCAATTACAATCAATCAATTACATTACGATGTATCGAGTTACTATTAAATTTTCTGTTTACGATAGAAAACGCTGTTCACAAACGAAGTAGAAAACCAAATAGAAACTGTTCACAAATAAAAAAAAAAAAAAATTAAAATAAATCTAACACTTTGAATTATATTTTTTTTTAATTAAATAAACATCTTTAATACATACAAAAATTGTTTAAGGTAATATAAACTTAAAAAATAAATTTAAAAGAACTGATAATTTAATATCATAAGAAATCAGAGTTGTTAAAAATATCTATGGTTAGGAAGCGTGTTATATTAATAATGATGTAAAAAATATATTTCTAAATTAAAAATAACAGACAATATCTTTTAGAATTTTAAATCCATTAAAAATACTTTTTTATTATAAAATAGTTTCAATTTTTTTTTAACGTAAGAGATGCTTCTTGGTTGAAATGAATTTTGAAACGTCTTTCTTGAAAAAAAATTTTATTTTGTCCATCTTACATAAGGAATCAAAATGCCGTTCAGTACTGGGAATAAAAGTTATATAGACTATATGTAAGTTCAAGTATTACATGCACTCGTAAGTTAAAGATCAGCTCTAGATTTTTACTGCCTAAAATATTTGATAGTTATCTATTTTATACATCATGTCCCATCTATTTATTAACTTAGACTTTCTTCTTCCTCGCTTCCTTTCTCTTTCTGTGATTCTATCAACACAGTTGTCAAGATTCCACTTTCTCTAATAATATTGTCTAATCAATTTTTTTTTTATTTTGTGTACTTTCCACAATTCATTACTTTCTCATTCTTCACTTTGTCTGTCCATCTTATTTTCTGTATCCCTATATCCACATGACAAAACCCTCAATCTAATCCTCTCCCTCCTCTTCATAGTCCGTCCTTGATTCCCATACAATAAAACAATTTATACATAATGTAGCATTTGGTTAGCATCTTTTTTAACTCAAAAAAAAAGACTTTTATCACATTGTAATTCTTTCTTTTAGCTGAAAGTTTTTTTACCTTTATTATTCTTCCTTTTATTTCCATTCCACTCTTCTCCTGACATCATAGCCTCAAATATATCTAATCGTTTTATTTTTTCTATTCTTCCTTCACTAGTTCTTACCACTAAATCTTCTTGTTTATTTCTATTACTTCAGTTGTTGCTATATTTATTTTCGTTCCTATCTCCAGAACTGTTAATAATCTTTGAAGATGTGTGCTTGAGAGCCATCAGCTAGAGTTAAATATCATTAGCAATCCTTATGGAACTTAACAATTTATTTTAAATCTTCTTACATTTTTCCCTTCTTCTAATTTATTCCTTATCATATCTTCTATGAAATTGGTGAATATAGGTAGATATTCACCTATGATATAGGTAGAATATAAGTAGATAGTGAATATGGTGGTAAACGGTGACAGACAATAATCTTACCTTCTAACATCTCAACCTTGAACTACTCAGTCAGTCATATTCTTATTTACTTTCATTACTGCAGTTTCTCTCATATATACAGTAATGTATATACTGCATATATTACTGTATATAAATTACAGTAATGTAATGTATAATTACATTAATTAACCTTCTATCTTTCATGTTAACCTTTCTCTTAAATTCTAATTTAACTTTCTCTCTTTAGACTCTCCATTATCTACAGCTATTGTGACTCTTCCAAATGCCTTCTCTAAATGAAACACTGATTGATTCCTAGATAGGTAAATTATTGCATAAATTTTAGTCATTTTTAATGTTAATCAACTTCTGGAATCTTTTCATTACTATCAATATTATTATTATTTTCTTTTATATATGTTCATATAATCAGTGCTTGGGCATCTGTTTCATTGTACTGCAATTCAGTACACATTTACTATAAAATAAATTATGATAGTAACAGATCACATTATAATAAATAAAAATATATCATTGTAATGTAAAAAAATCAAAGAGTATTTGAAAATAGAAGATATATGTCAGTCAAGAGATAGTCTCAGATCAATTAAGCATTTGTTGACAACATTTTAAAAATAAAAGTATAATTAATTCAAAAATTTCACAAGGAAAAGTTTATTTTTATTTTTTCTACAAAATTCAATTTTTTGCTAAAAGCATTTAGAATTTCATTATTTATAAAAATAAATTACCTTTTTTTTCTTAAATGAAGTCAATCTAGACAATTACCATCATGAAAGAAAAGCTATCCTTCTTCCAGAACCTAAATATTTAACTGTAATTGTTTCTAAAATATACATTGCTTTCAAAGTAAAAATTGTAAGAACTTATTTGATTTTCTGGTTATTGTTTCATAAATCTATGTTTAAATTATCTAGTCATTTTTTAATCAATAATTTATTTATGTACAATGTTAAAAAAAAATTCATGAACAAATGCAGCTATAAATAAATATATATTTTATTGAGATTTAATAAGATATTTTTAAATAAAGAAACAAATTTATGTACAACATTATTAAATCATTCATATATTTCTATACAGCTTTTATATTATATAAGCAACATATTACTCTTTGCTTTTTTATGTACTAATTTAATCACAAATTCTTTTCCTTATTAAATTTGTAATATTTTTCTTTAAGCAAAATTAAGATTTCAAAATATTTATTCCATTTTAAGATATTTCAATAACATTTTCTCTTTGCCATATTTCATTAACTTTTACTATGGTGTATATCTCATTGTATTACTGATCCAGTCTCTGAATTTTGTAACATCTGTAAATACTGGTGGGTAACTTCCAGAAGGCTCAGATCCTGTGCACGCATAAATTGTTGATAGTATTCCAATTAATTGACTTCTATAAACTAAAGGACTGCCCCAATCATACTGAAATGAAAATGAAAAATAAATAAATAATTATCAAAGTAAACAATTTGTTAGTGTTTTAATTAAACTTAAAAATAAAGTTTTCACAAACAAAATGATTTGACCTATAAAGAAAATTAAGATTCAGCTAGAAAGATAAAAAGCCATTTATTTAAGATTGATAGAGATTATATGGCGATTTTAGGAATTATAGGGCAATCAACAGACAATTTCCAAATTAGAGGACATGAAAACAATTGGAATAAAAGTGAAGAATAGAAAACAATCAGTAAAAATCTGTACAAAAGAAGAAATAATTGGAAAAGAAAATTAAACAGATACTTTAGTACCATGTCAACAACAAATTTACAAATGAAAATAAAACAAAAATTAGAATAGCAGTTGCTGATGAAGTTTTTATAAAGAATTATAATGTAAGAGGGAGTCTCTGGGATTTGAGAAAGCATATTGTTTGGGGTACAGTTTTTTAATATATATTATACATGGAAACTAAGGAAAAGGGGAAAAGAGACATATTTAAAATATGGGTATTTAGGAGACTGGAAAAGATTAAATGGACAGCCAGTGTAAAAGATGAAGAAATAACAAAAAGAGTGAATGAGAAGATAAGCTTCACCAGAATAGGAAAACTAATCAAATAAGATATATCATAAAGGTACAGAGATTAAAGGTTGAAAAAATTAAAAATTAGGTAATTTAAAATGAAATGGGAGGTATACATAAGAGTTTACCTGGAAACAGTACAAGGGACCTACCCAAGAGCAGATAACAATATGAAAATGATAGATAAATTAAATAAATAATCAATAAAATAAATAAATGTTAAATTTCACATATATGTGTAAACTAGCTTTAATTTTTTTTATCAGCCATAAAATGTTTTAATGAGTTTCTTCACTCTTCTTTTTTTGCGTAATACTTTTCAACATATTTGTTACATTTTACATCTTTGGTTGTTCGCTTTATATGTTCTAACTTTGGACTCCTCAAGTAATTTTTACATATTACATAATTATGTTAATTTTATTTCACTATTACCTTAATTAACCCAAGTGGATGCCTTAATGTTCATCCTTCCAATTCTTACTCAAATAAAAATATACTACAGTCTAATAGTTTGCCAATTGTTTGTGATGACATCCACATAATTTTGAATTTCTTCAACTGATAATTAATTCTTGACATCTTTTATAATTTCACATTTCAGAAGCCTATATTCTTCACCTTTCTCTCTTTCCTGTTGTTCAAGTTTCACTGCCACAAATTGCTTCTTCACACAGATATTTTAAAAAGTGTTTTTTTAATTACTAAATCAACATTTGATAATAGAATTTTTTTATTCGTAAAAGCTGTCCTAGCTTATTTCAGTTTACTTTTTTAATTTTATTTTCCAAATAACAAAATTTATCAATTTCTGATGTATAATCTTTACTCCCACCCTATCAATATTTAATACAACATTATCTATTTTTTCATATTTCATTAGTTTTCTTCTTTGTTATACATTTTCATTTAAAATTTTTCCTCTATCAAGGAATCCATTCATTATTTCTTCTTACTCACTTTTGATGTCATCTAAAAGTTCAATATTATCAATAAATGACATTACCAATTAAAATTTTTTTGCTTAAGCTGACTCACCATTCTCAATTATATCATTCACTTAACTCGTGTTTATTAATCAAAAATTGATATGAACTATAATAATTATTATCTCTGTGGTGTATAGTCTGTATGTAGAGTGGGTTGATATTGTATATTGCAGTTAAGATAAGAATCTCAGTAGTTAATTCTGATTTTGTCTATTTTTGAATATATATTAAATAATTTTTCTTTCACTATCTTATTCTATATTCTTTAAATTTGTTCTTACTATGCAATTATGCTTGATTTCATAGGCTTGAAGGCTTGAAGGAAGGTGCTATTTTTTTCCAGTCTGCTTCAATTAATTAATTTCAAAGTTTCAGACAGTTCCCTTTTACCCATATTCTTCCTGAACTCAAATTGATGAGTAAGCCTTTAGCTCTTGCACTATTATAAATTTAAAAAAATACTTTTAACAACTGCCGAGAAGTCCTATCTAACACTTGATCAGTTTTATTATTTTTCCTTTAAATTTCAGTTTAATTAACAATTAAAGAGATGAGATTCAAAGGTTTTTAATTAAGAAGCGTTTTATGAAAATTAAGTTACATGCTTGCTTTAAGGTGAAACTTTTATCTGACCCTTAGCTAACTTTTGTTGTCCATCAAGCTAATTCATAGGCTGTAAATGATATATTCTAGAAACTGCTTAGAATATCTGAAGAACCTTAATTTAAACTAATACTAGCTTAGATTCAGGTTAAGTTTTTATAACTTTACCTGAGATTAAAATATATTATGGTCAATTTAAAAACTATTAAAAAATATTATTTTCATAAAATGTTGAATAATCTTCTCTAACAATTTCAATAGTTTTTTATTTATTTCAAATTATTTTTATTTGTTTACTAATAGAGAAAAAAAGGAAATATTGCTGCCATTATCAAGGTTATGAATTAGTTTACTTTGTATTTACATCATTTTTTCAGTCCATAAATGTTCAACAGAAGTATAACCCACATGCAATGAATTTTAAAATGTGTCTACTGAACTGGCCAGTTTGATACAAATATAATAATAATAATATAATAATGATATACAATAATTATAATTAATATAATAATAATAATTTAATATTTACTTACTAAATTCTAACCTACTTCTTTTTATACTTCTGTAACTTAACTAAATTATATGATGTAATGGTATCACTCAGAATGATAATATTGATCAATCTTATTGATCGAACTTCTCTAATATTTTTATCATCAATTGTTCATCTAATATTTTTATCAAAAACAGCATGTATGCATGCTGCTTTTTGGAGGTTAGGGAATAAACTGGACAATGACAGGTAGGCCGTGAGGCTAATTCTTCAACAATGAATAATGCCTTCTATTTTCTTAACTGTTGTAATTGTTATTCCTTAGCATTTCTGTTGGTTTAATTTAAAAGAGTAGTTTGACATACTTACATATGTATGAATGTAAGAGATAAGTACATGCATATAGCAGTTTCACTTATAAGTTATATGATGAGGTCATTTGTGCATTTGTCATTCATATATATGTATACATTATCACTGACATATTAAAACATTACCTCTCATTAAAATTTAATTAATTATTAAAAATAAATAATATTAATCTGAAAATAAAATACTGTTTGGAAACTAATTTAGTCGTAATCCAATTACTTGTATAGTCATTGAAATCTGACAAAGATTTTTTTTTACCACTCCTTTGGGATAACAAATTTTTAATTCATTCACAATTTTTATCAAAAAATATTTTTATAAATGTTTGAGTTAACATATAAGTTTTATAAACACAATTAGGTTAAAATTTTGTGTAAAACTGTATTAGTAGATTTAAGCTAGTATTATATCACCTAAAGAATAAAGAAATCAATTAGACTTGCTTTCTTTGGTATTAAAAATATTCATTACACATCCTATCATCCTTAAACATCACTTTTTGGGCTTCTCATTGTAACTGTGGTAGGCTTGGCATGCTGTTGTAAAATATTACATTCTGTTCAATGAAAATATATTGCAATTACAGATTCACATAATCTCTAGAATACCCTGTTTTGTATATTAGTAATGTTGAGAATAATTTTCTAATTATTACGACCTGAATTTCAGTAAAGTAATTTATAATTGATTGTGACTATGGTATATGACAAGAAACTTAGATTATCTATTTTATAATGTTGTTAAATTAAAATGATTAAGTTATTCTTAATTCTATAAGAGTGTTTATATTTATATTATTATTATTTTTGATTACTCCCCTTTAGGAGAACGCACGAACTTGAGCCACTTATGGTTTTACTTCCTTCTCTTTTGTTTTCTTCCCAAAATCTCTTCATCCATTCACTATGTTTCTTTTTCATTTCCTCTGTCCATCTTCTTCCTATTGTTTCTCTTTTTCATTCTTAATAATTTTTTTTGTTTCTAATTTCATCCCTAAATTCTCTTCTGTTCTTGATTTCTGCTTTTGAGATGTTCAGTCATTACTGGTCATCTTGTGTTTCTTTCATCCAAATGGACTTTAATTTATTTACCTTGATGATTTTGAAAATTTTCTTAGTGAATCTATCTTCAACCATCTTGCATAAGTGTCCATAGAATTGTAAGCATCTTTTCCTAAACTTGTCCGTGATGGTGTCTGTGTTTTTATATAATTCTTTGTGGGTCATATGATTCAGGTTCCATCTCTGAGGACCACACTGTGGATATTTTTCAGAGAATTTTCCATTCATGCTTCTCAATTTCAAAGACTTTTGGCCATTCCTCTGATAATTGTGGTCTCTGCTGCAAACACGGCAATTTAATTGGGTTGTAATGTTGTAGTTTCGCATTGGGGAGACAGTGCTCTTTTGTTATAATGATTCCATGTAAACTTGTATGCCTTTTGCAGTTTGAGTATTCTTTCTGTTTGGATATTGTATTCAGTCCTGTGGGCTGGATGGTTTCTCCCAAATAGTGGAAGTGGGGTGGGCTTGTGAGATTTTGCCACACTCTTTTGCAGCAGGAATTTGCCAGTTGATTTGGTGTCCATGTATTGAAATTCATAAGAAATTTGGAGACTGGTTTTACAGGATACATCATGCGGTTTCTCCAACGCGAAAGTGACTTCATCTTTGCTATTTTTTAATATAGCCAGGTCAGTTATATAATCTGAAAATCTGAAACTAATATATATAAAACTATTCTTCAAAAATGTTTAAATATTAATTTTTAGTCGTTTTCTTTTTTAAAAAAGCATTGCATTTTGAGATCAGATTGTCTGTTCTACCTGTAAATAAGAATATAATTTGTTAAATCATATATATATTTGAAATTTAATCAGTGAACAAATATCTGATAGTCTGTAAAGTTTTATCGTTCATGTTGTATTTTTGTTAAATGTTTCCAGTGCATGTGAATGAAATGTGCAAGTTCTGAAGACTTATATATCATGAAAGAATTAAGAAATATTTTTTATAGAATAAACAATTTTTTACTTTCTGTTAATCATAATAAAATCTTCATGAGAAACGATTCAAAATTCATGCTTATCTTATTTCACCCTTTCAGATATGATTAAAATTTTCCAATCTTATTCCCAATAGCAGCTCGAGTTACTTTCTGTACTATCTCAAGCTTTTAGAACTCTTGGATTGCAAATATACAGGAGAAATATGAAATCCAGCCTTCATCAAGTTTTAATTTGTTTAACGTGATTTTAAAGAAAAACTGAATTGGTTTTTTATAGAACATTGGAGTTCCATTTTCGCAGAATTTCACTCTTATATCACCACAGATTTTAATGATGTGTTTTGTTTGAAGATGGGATATTACTTTAGGTTCATTTAGTTTCCTTACCAAGATTGGTTTTTAAGCAAAATTCCTTAACAGGGTTCATGTTAGTCTCAATATTGCAGTTTACAAATTTTATTCCCTTAGGTACATATCAATTAGAAAACAAGTAAATATAAATACTTATAAATAAATGTAAATGTAAAAAAATGGCATTTACATTTACATGTAAATGTAAATATAAATTACAAAACAGATAAACCACTACAACAATTTTACCTTAAAAAAATCCCCTAAAAAAATTTTTTTAATCTTCATTAGACATTGTTAATTAAAATTTCTTTTCTTGTTTTGCATAAAGAATAACCTCAGGATAAATCTTCGTACAATTGATATTGTCAAATTTCTGTTTCCAATTTTTTAAAGTTGAAGAAAATAAAAACATTACTCATAATATAAAAGATAAAATAGTCACAAAAAATTTAAAAATATAAATTTTATTGATTAACCATTTGAAATATGTAAAAATTGTTATTTTTTTAAATGAATTTGATTTGTAATTTGAAAACAATAAATTATAAGAATTATATTTATTTGTGACTATTTTAACATCGTTTATCATTTGTATTTTATTAACAATCAAACTGTTCAATAGAAAATATTTTTTTTTTTATGTCATGATATGTTATAAATTTAAAAAAAAAATACTTACAGCACATGGTCCTTGTCTTTTGAGTACATAAGTGCAAAAACTATTCACTGTAAAATTAGAGTCCTGATTATAGAATCCCTTGCAGGTATCATAATCCATATATTGTAGAAATAATCCTTTCAAATAGCTCCCATCTACATTTGTTCCCTGTAAATTATGTTTTATTTTATTAGATTAGATAAAAATAAATAAAAACCTTACTTTTTATAATACTACATATTGTTTATTCATCTGTAAATTTATAAAATTTTGCAAAAATATAAATGTATATATCAAATATAAAATAAATGTCCTGTGATTTATTAGATAAACTTAAGGGATTGATTCAGGGAAAGAAAATAAATAAAACAGTTCATATGGCACCAAATATCCTATCTTACTTTTTTTTCTGTCTACCATTTTTTTTTTCAATAAAAATTTATGTCTTAAGAAGAGATGAAAGTATTTTAATGAAATTTTGTTTACATGTACCCAACAACATCTTCTACAAAATATACAAGTTTGAAAATTTTATTTAAGTTTTTTAATTTCAATTATATCGCAGCTGTTTATCAACTGATTTGAAGAAAAGAGATATCTTTTTATTCATAATAAAAAGATTAGAATTTTATCTAATAAAACATAATTTAATATTAAATCTAATATTTATAAAATATAATAATAAAATGAATCATTACTAATTTGAATTAGCCTCTTAATTTCGGCGAACACATCCTGGGAGGTTTGTATACATATATATAAACCACATTAAAAAATTATATATATATATACATATATATTATTGAAATAAAAATGTAGTACAAATAACACATTTATATTTTTATAATTAAATAAAATAAAATTTTGAAGATATCCTTTCCATAGATATCAGGAAGCATTAGAAGAAATAGAAAATAGAATTTGAAAATTGAGTTATTTATTCAATATGGTTATTAACTTTTTAATTAATTCGCTGTCATTATTATTATACAGAACAATAAAAAATATATGTGTGAGTAAGATTATCATAAGAAGAGACTTTCTTTTGGATAAGTAGATTGTTAGCATTAAATCACTAAAAAATATTATAATTCTTTCAAATGACAGTTACTTTTTTAGTGGTGTATTTAATTATATTTCAACTGTAAGAAATGAAAAGAGATTTAATTAGATAATTTAAATTATTTTGCAATATATTCTTTTTAAATAATGAATTATTTAAAGATTTGTTTGCTAAGTATACTTGATTATACACCATGATATAATCAGTATACACCATGATTATAATCATGGTAACCCATTGTTTCACAGCAGAAAGGAGACATTAATTTGTTGCTTTACATTATCTCTTCCTCCCCAACTTTCATATGCTTCTGATGCATATAAAGCAGTATATGAGATGAAAGAGGCGAGTGTTCAGAGGAGAGTGATGTTGTTCAGCTAATCACTATGTGAATAGAATGAAGATGTAACTTTAAGGCTTGAATATCATCGGGGTGTTATATTGCTAGATATAATGATATCCATAATATATCAATTTCAATTAGACAACAGCAGGAAAATACATTTAGAAACCCTGGAATAGGATGCTTGTTATTCTTGATGATTGCTGTGTCACTTTTGGAGTGAATTTTGATTAAGTCAAGTCGCCTAAAACTGTTATAGTTACAGCACTTATAATTCTTACTTTCTGAAAACAAATAAATTATTTTTTATCCATCAATACAATACAACAAAACAATTATTGCAATATTTGTAATTATATTATATATTTGTAACTTAAATTATATATATCTAGATATGCACTTTTATGAATATAATTACACATCACACACTGGATTTAACTTAATAATTTTACTGTAGAAAAATCATTTAGACAAAAAACTACTTGAATTAATAATTCCATATATGTTTAATTTTTAGATATTTTTATTTTAAATAATGAAGACAATCGATAAAAGTAAAAATAAAGTAGTGTGTGTGTGTGTGTGTGTGTGTGTGTGTGTGTGTGTGTGTGTGTGTGTGTGTGTGTGTGTGTGTGTGTG
>JAAAKQ030191983.1:0-12033 GCA_010016005.3 Zanna intricata
TTTTTTTTTAATTTTTGTGGCTTCTTTGAAACAATAATCAGTTAAGAGGAAAACCGGTGAAGTTATCTTACTGTTTGCCGGCATTTTTACCATTCTTGTAGCTGAAAAAATTAGAATCACATTAAGGGAATATATCTAGAAAATTGTACCCCGCAGACTTAATTATCCAAAAATTTATATTTTTTAAATTATACTTTATATATAAACTTTTTTTTTCATTTATAAAAAAAAGAAAGTAATTCGGTATTGTTTACCCTAATCTATTCTTTTACCTTATGATGTGATTAAGTGAATTATTTTTATGTTAGCGTGCATATATAATTTCAAATTAATCAGTTGTTGAGGTTTGTGTATACCTGTTAAATCGAAACTTTAAAGAAAAACTAGCTGTAAAATAATTGTGTGCCTGTTCAGTTTCTTTAGGACTGTTAGATCGCACTTTTATTAAAAACGTAATTGCTTCTGTACCGTTTACGTCTCAATTTCGACTTAGTTGATTTGCATTAAATATCATTTGTTATTATGCTTTTATTTTCATAATTATACTAGAGTTGTGTTTTTATTTAAATAAATAATAATTTAACAGTAGATTTTACAGTACACTGTTTTTGCCCTTTAGAAAAAATGGGTTCATTCATTTTATAATGATAATTTTGTTAGTGACAGTACTCTAGGGAAGAGATTGTACCTTCGGTTCCAATCCGGCTACAATTTATTTAATGTAATATCGATTTACTAAACTTTTAATTTTGTTTTCAATTGTTTCATTCTTTTTGTTATTAACCGTCTATAGAAATTTATAAATGATTCAGTTATTTTTATATATTCTGTTAATACATCTTAAAATGCATAAACCGTTACAATTTGATAATTGGATATGGAGTATATAATAGAGATCATAATTTTTTAACGATCTTTGTCACTGAAGTAATTCCAAAAAGATCGAAAATTTGATGAAACTAACGAAGAGAATTCAGAAAAGGCTTTCTATTATAACTTATGTAACTGAATACGCAGATAAAACTGTGCTAATGGAATTAGAAGAGAAACTGTTGATGGATTATTGTAACAATTAGGGAATAAGTTGAAAATTACGATAAATGTAGGAAAAACAAAAATGATCAGAAAAACAGAATTATGATCATAATTATATTTAGTGTTTTCATATAATAATATTTATATTTAAATTACTTTGCATGGGCTTTAATCATATCTGCTTTTTAAACTTAATAATGAACTCTTTACTTTTTTATGTTCGCCTGATAAATTTTTTACTTCTTTTTCGTTTAATCCATCCAAATAAATTATCCGTATAGTTTCTTTTCTTGTCGATCGTTTCTAACGTAATATTTTATTATGCATCGACTATAATAAAAAATTTATTTCGTTGTAAATTAAATTAAAGTTTTGTTAAAAGATTACATTAAAATATACTTTCTAAATTATTATTATAGGAATAAAAATTATTTATAAAAAAAAAATCGCGTTGTTTATTTACATTAGTATCGAACAGATAACGTCACTTGGCAAGGAGCGTCTACCCGAGACGATTTATTTATTCATGAAAATATCCTTAAAGAGCTCGTTTTCCTAGGCTTTTTTTATTTTTTATATTTTTAAGTGAAACTACCGGTTGAATAATTTCCTCACACTGTAATGTAATGTAAACTTTAATTTAAAAGAGGTTATGATTTATACATTATAAAAACACACAAACTCATATGTCTTCTTTAATTATCCTGATAAAAAAAATCTAGCTTTTTCCTTATGTTTTAAAAAATAACTGCTTTTATAGAATTTTTCTACGAATAAATACTTAGGATAGTTTCTCCTTCTCTTTGGAATGCTTTGTGCAGTAGAAATTATCTACAGAATATATAATTCCATGTTTGTTTTTTATATTCCCTCATGTATTCTAAACGGTAGCATGATAATGCAATAATTTATTTAATATAATAAAATAGATTTTTCCACTATTTCCCTGCGAATTATATAACATTTATTGTTATCATTTATGATAATTCTAATTGACATAAACGTATGATCCGCAACTGAAAGTAGTATAAGTATAGTATAAATAATAATTAACGTCGGAAGTTTATAGTGGTATAAATCAAGTCTACTATAATATACAAAGACAAGGTGGAGTTGTTTATAAGAACAGGCTTATTAATAGAAAGAATCATTGTCCTAGAAATGATACAGGAAATGGTAAAAACTATTTTAAAACTATAACGTACTATAATTTAAATTTTTTTTTTTTTTAATACATTGGTCGTGTTTGTAGCGAACCCTTTTTTTTTTATATATTTTTATTTTATTACTCAAAATACAAGAATAATTATCTCACCCTCGTCCCACTTAGTGTAAATATTCAATTCCATTTTTGTGTATCTCGACTATATTTTGTCGATATATGGTTATCTAATATATACATCATTTATACTAATTTGCATTTAATTATGCGTTTAAAAATGACATAATAATGTATAGAAGGTCGGTACTTGTATTGTTAAGTAATGCTAATCATGGTACATTTTATTTACCAAACATTTTTTTTTAAAAGTTCAGTAAAGATGTATTATTACGTGTAATTTAAAAAAAACAAATTAGTATAACATAAATATTTCCTTTTATTTCATTCACATTATGTTCAGAGTGTTCATAAAAAATGAGATATAATATGTGAATGATTTAATAATATGTGTTGAATATATTAATATGTGTTTTTTTATTCTTAATATAATCAAAAATTATTTTTGACATTTTCATTACTCATTTATTATTTCATTCATTCGATAATATATTAAATGATAATCATTCTAAAATATTTATTGGGTCTTTAAACGTTTGTGAACTTTTTTTTTTTTTTTAGAAAGTAAGTGAAAGGTAAGATAATAATTAGCATATTGTAAGAAAAAAATGTCACGTACTGAATACAGCTAACGATTTCTTTCTTTTATTTCTTTTTTTTTCTTAACTGTTGACAGCTTAAGTAAAAAAATCCGTTACAAATCCTCTTGTAAATCTTTCTAATTTGGCACCTCTATAGAAGATTTTTCAGATTATAATGGAAAAGTGGATGTTTCAAGTACTGTACTTAACCCATGAATCAAAAGAAACGTGATTATTCCGTATGCAACATTAAAAGTATATTGCTATATAAGGTTTAATTTTTGAAAAATTTCATTATTAAATGCAAATTAAAATGAATTAAGAAAATATAGTGTTATTTTAATATTAAAGATATATTGTATGTTATAACAATTCTGAAGCTTGCTTCTATTTGAGTAAGGTAATTTTTTTTACTAATAGGTATATAAATATATACTTATATATACGTATTTATTTTATAAGTAACCTTGAATTTTTCTCCTTTTAAGTGCTTCTTTCTGTTGCAATTTATTCTAAATACGTCTGAGTAAAATTTTTATTTTGCACATTATTATTGTTATTATTGCGTAGGCAGTATTCTAATGAAAAAAAAAAAAAAAAAACCATCAATATGACTTTACCCGACATATCGTTTATAACATTACTTAACATTATTCACTTTAGTTTAATGCAGTTTTTTTTTCATATAATTAACTCTATTGAAATTTTAAAAATAAATGTAATATATATTATATATTTATGTATGAAATATAAGAAAAAGCTCTAAAGAGTATAAAATAATACCTTTTTAAGTCATTTATAAATTTATATTTTTATAAATTAGCGCCTATTAAAAAAAAAAATACCATTAACAACTATGTGCTTATTAAAAAGGTTTATATACAGAAAAAGGAAGATTTGAGCTAATAATAAACTACCGTGATAACAGAAGGTTGGAAAAAAAGAATTAAAAATAAAAACAAAAAACAAGGGCTAAGAAAGGGATTAACAGTTATTACATAATGAGATGGAATTAAAAGTTTAAGCAAGTGTCATCTGAAAAATTGTAATATTTGGAGTCTGCACCTATATTGTTGCGTAAAATAAACACAAAAAAAAAGAGAAAAGGATAAATGCATTTAAATTATGGGCAAGAGGAGTTTGTAGGTTATTAATTAACCATTAATTTAGTATTTCAAGAAATTTAAAGAACGAGAAATTGTTAAAGCATTTTTTAGAATTGGTTTTTTAAATTTTATTTTATTTTACTTTAGTTTTTAAAATACAGGTAGATATATACAATAAATTCTTCTTATATAAATAAAAATATTTCCAAAGGAAACGAAAGATGAAAAACACAATTTTGATAAAAATAAGTGAACGATGATAGAAAAGGACTTGAAAACAATGAACTTTGAATTTGGTATACATTTTTATAACATAGTAAAGTACTTTATTGATGTAAATGAATCACTACTAACTTAATATCTAAATTCATTAATGTAATTTAAGTTTTGCAGTTAAAAATTTTCTCATTTGGATGGTTTTTATCCTGCACTGTAGGAGAAAATAAAAATATTTCTCAAATGATTTTTAAAACTGTATTTGGATAATTATTTGAAAGTAACTCAGGTTCATATAAATTTTCTCTGAAAAATCCATTTTCTTTCCCACATATGATCTTTTTTCTTGCCATATTTTCCCTTTGAAATCGCAAATAGATGTCTATTTGCGATTTCAAAGATTATATTTTGATTATATTTTTTTTATCATTTAGGCAGCTATTATGAAATATTCTGTCGAAATTGTAATACTAGTTAAACGTTTAAAAATTAAACAGAGTTAGTTCTTTTTTGTCGTGAAAGTAGTCACGTAAGACTTTACGTGACTACGTAAAGATGTAAAACTTTAGTGATAAACAGCTTTAGATGGTGTCAGTAGTGGCGTCAATAACTCATTGCGAATGTAAACCCAATTTTGTAACATATATAATCTTTTAAAAATAATAAATGACTGGAATATGCATTTTAAAGAGTTTTGTCAATATCCGTGTCATTAAAAATTGTATAGTGTAATTTAAAACATTTTAAATATCGATGATACGAGGGTCGTTTAATAATTAAAGTAGATAAATGGCTAGAAAAATTATTATTTATTCAACACAATGAAACTAACGCTACTTTTCAACAAAATTTCCGGTTACATTTTGGTATTTCTTCTATCTTACTGTGAGTTTTCTTCCAGTAATAAAGAGTTGTTCACTTCGGTGCTTGAACAATTCTTGACCCGTTCATTGTTGTTGGTGCCATGTAAAAATTCTCTTTGAGAGGCTCAAACAAAAAAAAGAATGCGATGAAGGGAGATCGGGACTAAGATGGATAGGCAATACTTCCTGATACAACTTTTTAATAGGTTCCCTGATTAGGTGTTATCATGTAGAAGAATTACCCTACTTTTGTGAGAGAAACAGGGTATTTCCTTTTTATTGCAGATTTCACTTTATCTTCTAGCACGTCAGAATAGTATTCAGCCTTGGTTTTACGATTTTGTTCCAAATAAACGCACTAAATTTGGCCTTAATAGTCACAAATCTTAGTTAGCATCACTTTACCGTCTGACGTGTATATTTCGAATTTGTTCCTGTAAAGTGAACACAAATAATTTTTTCCCATACTTTAACGTTTGAGTCTAAAATTCCTAAAATCCATTGTTTAAATTCGTTACAAATATGAATTCGGTAGTGTTTGTGATGAATTGACCGTCTTGGAAGCCAACCGCGAATATATATTTCTGTAATTCATTTATCATGGATAATGAAGTGAACAGCGCTGATATTCGCGCTAATATCAAAATAAAATATCAAATAAAAAAAATAATAAAATAAAATATCAAATAAAAAGTTGGAAAATTTTAGCAATTTCCCAACTTTTTATTCGTCTCTCCTTACGAATAAAATATATAAAATGCGATCTTACAAACGGGTCAGTCAAAACTTCCATCGGTTCTTCTGCTAGGATGAAAATCGGCGACAAAAATTTTATCCGATTTAAACTATTCACTCCTCTTAGTAAAATTATCACGATTAATATTTTTTACCATATCGTGTTTTAAAATCCTTGAGTGATTTTCGGCCAGATTTACTGCTAAAGAAAATAACAATTTTTATTATAGTACGCTTTTCTCTCACGGTTGATGTTTTAAACAGAGTTTACATTTTGAAATTAAACTACAGAAGTTACAATAATGGAAATACTTTTCTAAAAACTGTAATTTTTTATATCAGGGCTGTCGATTTGAACTTCAGACAGTCTCAATTTATTTTATAAAATAGTTTCTCCGCTGTTAGTATTTGTTTCAATAAGTACTGAACGACTCTAGTACAATACTTCCTTAATTTTCACTTAGTTATCTTAAAATTTAAGTTACGTGTTACATTAACTGAATTATTTTGAATTTTAGTAAATTAAAAATCACATTTTCAATATTCTGTTGTTATTAAATTTCTTTTTACCAATTAACAATAAATTTATTTAGTAAATTAGCAATATATTTGCATTTATTATTAAAATAAAATAGATGCAATAAATGCTTAACATCCGATGTTATAAAATTTAAAAAGTTACAATTTTCTTTTAATGAGTAAAAAATAAAAAGAATATTCCAAAACAAAACAATTAATAATAATAAGGAACTAGATAAGGTACACAATTCAGCAATTCAATATAATAAATAAATAAACGATGTGCCAACATCCTACTCGGTGTATTATAGAAAAATTGATTATATTTCATATCTTGTAGAACCGGTTATAGGCTACTGAATGATCAGACTTCAGTTACTTACTAAGGTTTCATCTAAGCAGTATCTCGTATATTTAAGATGTTGACAATAAACGCGGGAGTGCCTGCATTAACAAATACAAAAATAACTATTAAATGTATTAATAAATACATTTATTAATAAAGTTAGTGTAAATTATTTTTTATTTTATGTAAATATATTTTTATTCTCCTCGGTATATAATAATAATAATACCATATATAAATCACGTCAGGAATAAGTACTTCAATAATTAAAAAGGGAATTGCCCCAATATTTGGATGGATAAATTAAGGAATAAGCTTGATCAGAGCAGCTTGACAAAATATACAATTACTAATTAAATATATAAAGTAAAAACGTAGATCTAATTAATGTGCTCATTAATTACTAGCACACACAAAGTAATTATTTATGTTTGTTAAGCACAAATTTATGTAGTTCTGAAATTAAGGAAAGTACATGAAGATAAGAAGTTTAAAAGATAATTCATAATTCCAAAGGCGTTAATGAAAAATATTTAACTACATAATATTCGTACACGTAAAGTTTCGTAATAAATCCATAAAGTATTAAAAATATCCGAATAATTTTAATACTTATAATTGTAGTATTTTTTAAAAATTCATCGACAGAGTAGAATTATTTCACTAAAAGAGAAAATTTGTAAATTTAAAAAGAAAATAATTAATTGGATTAAAAAGATTTTCCTAAAGTTATTCGGTAATTTACAGAAGGATAAAAAACCCTTTCTCATAAACCGAATATTGTGTTGAGTTATACAAAAACACTTACAGTAGTCCGGTTTAATAAAGGTAGATATTTATTTTTTAAAGATTAAACGACTACTGGTTTTTCTATCAACAAGTGATAAAATTAAAAATTTTAAAAACCCACGAAACCGCGCCCCTTGGCGGATTATAAACGTAAAATTTATCTAAGAACTTGCTCTGAAGTGATACCTAACTAATTAAAAAAAAAAAAAAACTCGCATTGAAATCGGACCCGTTTTTTTTTTAAGAAAGTTGTAACAGACAGGCGTGCACGTACACAACCTCTTCCCCAACACATATAAAACACATAAAAACGCAATTTTTACACGTCTCTTTTCCGTCACGTGTAAAAATTGTTTATTCATAAACACATATATAAGCTAAAATTATGAAATTTTTTAATTATCGATCTAACGATTTATACTTATCAAAAAATGATTTGACAGCCCATTTTTGTATCCTGAAAAGTTGTTTTTGTAGAATCTCCCAAAAGATAATAAATAATGAATAATTATGCTTAGTAAATGTTTAATAATGATAATAAATTCATTGTTTTGTATAGGCGTTTCAAAAAATAAACAACGTACTATTTTGTTTTGAAAGAAATCAAAGCAGTTTGTTTTGCTTATTTAGTAACATTCTTTTTTAGTAAATATTAGATATTTTTAAATGTAAACGCAAGAATAAATTAAAAATTTTAATTTTTAAAATATCAATGTACGTGATTCACATTTATTGATGCCAAAATAAAATGATTCGGAGTCAATTTATTTGTGCCCATCTTGAAAAAACGTTTTAACTTTTTGGTAGCGCCCAAAATGATGACATTATAGTTTTTTTATTTATGTAATTATAATTTCCACTTGCCAACATTCATTAATAGTAACTATGTTCGAGCGCATTCGTACATTATTATCTAGTGTTATATTCGTTTTATTATAACTATTGATATGTGAAGTAAATATTTACAATATATATTACATCATTGTTCCTGAGGATGGAGTAGTTCCTCCTTATGGATAATGCCTTTGATGTCGAAAAAACGATCATATGGACTTCACATTGCTGCGAACTTGGTGTGCTTTTTTGGCCGCTGTGAACTTGGCGATTTCCACTGCGACGACTGCTGCTTAGTTTTAGGGTCATACTCGTACACCCATGTCTCATCACCGGTTATAATGCTGGAGATGAAGTTAGGGTCATCTCTTGCTGAATTTTTCAATCCACTATAGATAGCTACGCGATTTTGTTTCTGGTCGATGTTCAACAGTCTCGGAACGAATTTTGCAGCAATGCGTCTCATGTTCAAATTGTCCAACAAGATGCGTTACACAGACCCATATGACATTTGTACGATTGCACAAACATGATTGTTTGTCTACGATCTGCAACAATAGCCTCTCGTACTTTCGCGATGTTTTCCGGTGTTGCGCTTTTTGATGGTCTTCCTGATTGTTCATCGTCATCGACTGTCGTTTGTCCATCTTTGAATTGTTTGTACCACAAAAAAGTTTTACTTTTACTCATAGCATTGTCACCAAATGCTTCCACAAGCATGCGATGGGTTTCTGCACCAGTTTTTTTAAGCATGAAGCAAAATTCGATGGAGGTTCTTTGCTCTTTAAAATCTGCCATTTAAAACTTCGCCGAAGCACTAAAACACAACGTTACACAACCGCACGAAAGTCAAATTCCCTGAACTTTTGGGTAGCACCTCGTATATGCCGGGTGTCTGATAAGAAATCCACGGTTTTAAATTAAATCTACTTGATTTAAAATTACAAATGAATGTGTTTTATTACACGGAAATACAAAGTCTAAAATTTACCTTTTAATGTAACATCGTTTCAGCTCTGCAGACGACAAATCGATAATCCACTCGTTCCTGAGCATGAGTGCAGAAATTACTTCCGCGGTTGCTGTTATTCTTTGGAGCAGGTGATCAAAAACTGGATTTCATTTTAGTATGCAATGTTCTTTACGCAGCTTCCAAATAAAATTCATCGGCATCAAATCGGGATTTCGTAGTGACCAATGGATGGAAGCTTCTCTGACGATCCGGCCTTCTGGGAACCCATCGTTGAACGCAATCTGTACAACTTTGCATGTTGTGGAGCTGTTGGAAAATTAGGTCCTTCATACGCGAAAATACAAAGTTCTGTAGCATGTCTGAGCATAGTATGCCTGTAATAGTCTGCTCATTGAAAAGGAATTTTTCAAACATTTGATTATGTATGAATTTGCATGATACTGCACTATACATTCATTTTCGAACCGTTGCGGCCAAATTCCACCGATTTATAAGGATTTTCTGAGCCCTGTACGCTGCAGTTACGGCGATATACCATTGTATGAACGTGAAATGTTGCTTTATCAGAAAATAAAATGTTTGGTAAGTAGTATTCGTTAGCAAAAATAGAATTTAACTTGGTCGTTACAAATTGAACTCTTTTTGGCTTTGTTAGATTTAATTTCATAGAGTAGCTACAATTAGTAAGCATAAAATTTCTGGCACTAATCATAAAAAGCAATCTAATAAATAGTGCTTTTAGGAATATATAGTGGACGAATAACAATATGAACTGAACCTTGTGGACTTTGATAGAAAGACAGTAAAATTGTTTCTGTTTTTGGCAATTGTTTTAGGACTACCCCATGAGTGTCCTTTATAAACTTTTCCAGTTTCTAAAAACTATTCACAATACTTGCTTTTGTTACTCAGAGAATTTCTACAATAGACTCGTATATAATTTTTGTACAAATTCGCTGACTTTGTTTCTGCGTATTTGAACTGTGCTTTCTCTTGTGCCGATTCAATAAAACTTAAGCCTGGGCTCATAACAACTAGACCTATGGAATAATCTAACGCAGTTGCTATCTGACGTAGAATATGTTAACTAAATTTGAATTGTTTTAAGTTTAAGTTAGAAATTTATCTATTTTTGTTTTTGAGACCCGAAGTTCTTTTTTTTGGACATCGCGTATTTAATTATACGAGGTGTGGCTATTAAATAACGAGACTAATGGTGTAAAATATTTTAAATTTATACATATTTAGTTATTATCGTGTTGAATATATATATCCCTCCTCTATCTCTACAACGCTCCATTTACCATTGTTTTACCCAACAACGCGAAATTTATGGTTTACCATTTATCCTACAACGCGAATTTTCCATTGTTCGAAACAATGCTAGAAGTCTTCTTCTGTAAGCTGTTTCATGACGCGTGCCGCTTTTTCTTTCACAAGTTCAAAGATCTGAAAAATCTTATAAACTTTTAATGAGATTTTACCTAGGAGAACAGAAAACGTCACATGGTTCCAGGTCAGGCGAATTAAGCGGATGGTGTAATACTGAGATGTACTTGGCTAGAAATGTCTTGACAGACAATGCACTGTAAGTGTCAAATGGGTGCGTTGTCCTGAACCCATGACTTATTTTCCCACAATTCGGGTGGTTTATTTCTTATTTTTTAACGGAATTGAGAAAGAACCTCAAGGTACTAATGTTAATTAATAATTTGACCTTCAGGAACCCAGTGAAGGTACACATCACATGAATATTCAAAAAACAATCATCATCGCTTTGAATTTTTATTTTGCTCATTTTATCTTTTTTCGGCCATCTTGGAAACGCTTAAACCACTCAAAAACCCTCGCACTTGTTAAAAATCCATTTCCCTTATACTTTAAAAAAAAAAGATAAATTTCAGTAGCGGTTATTCTAAGTTTCATATAAAATTTCAAAAATCTTTGCTTTAATAAAACACTTTAATAAAACATATGATTCAAAGGAAGGCCGCGGTCAGACTAATATATCTGCAGAAACTAGAGTGGCAACAATCGAAAGAGAAGGCTTCACGCTACATAGCTGTTGGTCGTACGAATTTGGCGCATGCGCAGTTCTTTTCTTGCAGGAATAGTCTTGTTAATAAAATGCGGTAAACAATGATCTGTCAGTCAATTTTTTTTTCTTGAAAACTCATTTTGATTTTTTATGGGAGCTCCGAGAGGTGGTATAATACTTCAAATAAACTTAAAGATATTACATATTTAATAATGATAACATCTTAGTTTTATTAAAGCGCTTAAAAGAACAAAATAAAACGATTTAATTTTGTTTCAAATTAATGACTGACTGAAAGTTAGGGTTGACTGATATTTTTTGCCAAATTATAATCAATCTTATACTCTAAGAGTTTGTTTCTCTCTTTTAGGGTAAAAAATAAAGAACTGATAACCTAATTAATTAAATTTAATGTACTTTACATATTTGGAAATATTATTGAATTATATTCGTGTTAACGTCAAATTTTTCTGAGAATTTCGATAATGAAAGGAAGTAGTAAAAAAGATAAGTGCTGAATATAAAAACTGTTATTGTTTTAATATTACTATTATTAAATCGATTTTTTGAGCAACTGATATAATTTATTTAATAATACAACGGCTTATTATCCGTAATCAATCATTTATCATTTTTACAACATTTAAGGTAACGTTATTGTTTTTTTTTTAATAAAAATATGGATAGAGAAATATAATAATGTGTGTGTGTGTGTGTGT
>JAAAKQ030191994.1:0-12033 GCA_010016005.3 Zanna intricata
TGCCTGACCGGGATTCGAACCCGGGACCTCCGGATGAAAGACCGAGACGCTACCACTCGGCCACGGAGGCCGGCTACGACTATTATGAGATATGAAATGAAATAGTACCAACCTATTAATTAATAATTTGTTTATGTAGTACATCATTATCAAATTTGACTTGTTCGTTCATTAATATATTATTATTCAAATATATATGAAATTTTTTCAATATGCTGGTTTCAAATCCGATAACGATGTACTATATAAACGATGATGAATTTAGCAATATTTATACATAAAAAATATTTATATACATGAATATAATAATAATAATAATATCTTTTATTTTCAGTCAAACACATACAAATTACGATAAAATATTAGGCTTATAAGTCTAATTGTACAAAATATATATAAACTTAAAAGTTACAAACAAGTCACCCTACTTACAAAATCATATAAAGTTAACTAGACAGAAAATTAGGTATCTCCATAGGCCAACCTGTGTTGGAGATTACCATCCGGATATATTACAATAATAAAAATTTTGAATCACTTAGGTTAAACAAATTTAATTAAATAATCTATTAACTAATGCAGAAAATATCTTTCAGTTGAACTTCTTTCAATGAATAATAATTTGAGTAAAAGAGTATTTCTTTCTTACTAAGTAAAAGTGAATTAGGCTAACAAGAAAGGTCAACACAACATAAAAAATCGTTAAATACTAAAAAAAAAAAAAAAAAAAATTTATTTAACAAAATCAAACCAAAATGAATAAACTAGAATTAAAATAACAAACACTATAAACATAAGATATATATTCAAATACATAATATATAATAAATTTAGCAACATAACAAAAGAATATAAGTAATATGCTATAATTGTAGAACATTTTCAAAATCAACAACTGGATAAATGCCCATTATATAGTATATACCCCTTAAAATGTTTAAAAAAATATCAATACTTTACTATGACATAATTAAATAGAAAATGGATTAAATAATACGAAAATATTTAGGAAGAATACATTATTTATTGAAAATAAACTGTTTATGAATTCCTTTCTTTTCTTATAGGTGAATTTATTTTGTGTAATTAAATTATAAAAATAGTTATAAAGTTAAATTATATTAAATTAATAACTTCAAATATTCCCTGTTCATGGAGAAGTGACTTCGAAACCGCTTGGATATTTATATTAAAAATTGTTGGTAAGTGGAGATAGCATTTTATACAAACAAATATATAGTTATAGCATAGAAAAAAAAACATTTTTCAAAGGTAAAGAAGTCAGTCCTCAACCTACTAATTTGTCATCGCTCATAAAAAAATTTATTTTTTACCCTAGCGTATTACGTCTATAGAGACTCTAATTAACATAAAAAAAAGTATAATTTACATTTAATTGACAACAGTAACTAACTAATAATACACCAAGCTATAATGAAATATAATTTTACCTTCTTTAAACATATTAAATTCTTGTTCAATCCAAGTGACCATCTACAATGATTGTATTTTTCCACTTTAATTAATTGTTTATTTCCCAAAATTGATTTTTGTCTGCAAAAAGTACTTTTTAACGCTTCCTCATTGAACTCTGATACTTCCCTATGGAATGATCCATAATTAGTTCATGAATATAAATAGTCTTGGATCCAGAACCTTCTTTATCTTTTCTTATTCATTTTCAAAATTAGTATTATTTCTTCTTTAGACTCTAAACATAAATGTTAATTCAAGTAATGTCATATAATAACATCTACTTCCCACACTACACAGTAGTCACTTTACAAGCAAAATATTTCAAAATTCTTTGAATTGTAGAAAAGAGTATCTATAGAAGTATTTTAGCAAAAAAAAAAAAATAGTATGTCTGATTTTGAAGTTTAGCTCCTGACATTTTTGATTAGATATCAAATTTTATTTGTTTATCCTTGTTCACTAAAAGCATTCCAAGTTCCAAAACTCTTCAGTTATATCTTATACATGCGTTTTTCTCTTGCTGAGTTGAAGAAATGTATAAATTATATTGGTTTGCAATGAAAAGAAAGAATATGTTAACGTTTTGCTTTACATTATTTCTCCCATTTTTTTTAAGGTTGTAATTTATGTAAACCAGCTAAGATGCAAGAGAATGCATATCATTGAGAGAAATAATCTTCACTGTACAGCTGATTCCTTTGCCCCTGGTAAACAGAGAGAATGTGTAACTTTAAAAAATGAATACCATGTATATTTCAATAGGTTTGTCAAGCTGTTATGCTACTGAATATTTGATTCTGTGAAAAAGACAATGAAAAGTTACTTCACCCCACAATTTTCTTGGTGATTGTGACAAATAAGGCAAGTTATTCTTGCGTATGGATGTTTCATCTAGTTTATCAACCGCTACATTGTGTCACTTAACATTCATGTGTTAAAATTGATGAATGCATTTAAAAATAGGAAAGTTTATTCCTAAACAGCATTCATTTTAATCAACCACATGATAGAACCGATATGGTGTAACTGAGCATAGATACTTCCATATATTAAGCTTTTGTTATAATTTTTAATAAACTACCAAACCATTAAAAAAAAAATCTTTCAACCAAATTATTAAAAATTAAAAAAGATTTCTTTTACATTATCAGTACTACTCTGTCAATGAGTTTTTAAGTAAATACAGCAAAATAATTAATAGAATTAAATTAAAAAAACTATAAAACCTGAATTTTATGCATTTCATTGAACATATTAAAATAATATAAATTTAAAAACTTTCACTAAATATTTGTTTTTTATTAATTATATTTATTATTATTTTCATATTTTACTTTCTTCCATTACTTCATGTATTGACTTTTTTAAGTTTTAATAAGTATTTTAATTCTATTTTCTAATTATGTTTTTTTATTCTGATTAGAAAAAAATTTACTTGTTTATTTTTATGAAAACATTTTTCATATTACTTTCCCGACAAGCGCTACAGCTGTAGAAGGGAATATATATGATTCGTTTTTTTTGTGTTCTAAGGGCACTACGCCTATAGAAATTCATCGTCATTTACGAAGTGTATGAACAAAGTGGATGGACATCAAGAACGTGTGAAAATTATGAAGAGAGATATATCCATAATGAACAGCGTGCCGAGCGGCCATCGGTTTCGGGTGAAACGATTGCAAAGGTGGAGAGGGTAATGGTTGAAGATCAACGGGTGACGATACAAGATCTGTGCGAATTGATCCTTGATGTCAATAAAATTACTGCTGACAAGATTTTGACAGAACATTTGTATTATATTATATGGTTTGTGCAAGGTGGGTCCTCTGATTGCTCACCGAAGACAATAATAAACGCTGATCGCTACTCTCAAACTTTGAAGAACCTTCGCCGTGCAATTCAGAACAATAGAAGGGGCATGCTGACGAAGGGAGTACATTTTCATTAGGACAACGCTCGTCCCCACGTCGCCCGTCCAACCGACCTCATCAACCAGTCTGGATGGGATAATGTCATCCACCCCCCCCCCGTACCCCAAACCTAGCACCATGTGATTATCATCTCTTTCCTGCGTTGAGGTCACACCTGGGTGGAACAAATTTCAGGATCGACGAGAGGTTGAAAGAAGAGGTCGTACGCTACCTGCGCGCCATGGGTTAGAGTACTATGACATGACTATATGAAAGATGCTATATTCTAAATGCATCGATCACAATGGGAATTATGTATAAAAATATGAGAAGGTCCGGACTTTCCAACCATGTATGATTCATTCCAAATATTCGTGTTTTTCTTTGTCAAAAAAAATTGTGAAGACCTTATTTTAGGACAACCCTCGCACCAGTCAACAAAAAATTACTTTTTTTTGTCACAAAAATAATAATGTATTTACTTATTAGTATTTTTTTCGCTGGATTTAAAAATTTAACTGGTTTTTCTCTATCACGTAAGGTTTTTGAGTGACGAGTGATTTGAATTTTTTTTTTTTTGTTTTTTTACACATACAATAAAATACATGTTTATCTAGAAGATGGAAGTGTCAGATTTCTTACCATATTTTCTTCTTTTGTTGAATTCTATTTCAGATTTAACTACATTAAGTGTACAACAATAGTCTGCAAGCATGGATGAACCCCACTTTCCCTGATATCGTTTTTCTATAGTTGATAAGTCCTGATGGAACCACTTCCCATGTTCGTCGCTTACTGCTTCAAGATTTTCTGGGATGAAATCCAGGTCTGAATGCAAAAAATGGATTTTCAGTGACCTATTGCACCCCATGAATCTGTATGATGTTAAAAGATTATCTGCTATTTCTTTGTAATTTTCTTCGTTATGAATTCCCAAAACGTTTTTGCAGTCACTTTTCAATGATGTCCAAGCAGATTTCATGGCCTCGTTCAACTGATTGTCAAAGTTATTATCTTTTATCAATCCCGTACGTGTAGTCCTATGAACATTCCTTCTTTAATCTTAGCTTCACTGATTCTGGGGAACTTATTTTTTAAATAAGCAAATCCTGACCCATTTCGATCCATAGCTTTGACAAAGTTCTTCATAAGACCAAGTTTTATTGAAGTGGAGGCAAGTACACTTTTTTTGGACCAATCAACAGTTTTTTTCAACATTCTTTTCTTCAGTATTAAAATATACTCACTTCGGCCATTCCTTCTTCACGTAGTGATTACATCTATCTCTACTGTCCCATTCACACAGAAAGCAGCAATACTTCGTGTAACCAAGCACATATGCCATTCAAATTGTTTATAGTTTATATTGTTCAGTAAAAGTTCCATGATTTCATAAGTTACTTTCATTTTGGCAGAGTGGGCAAGTGGTTTAAATGGAAATTTGTTTCCAGTGTGTACAGCTTTTTTGCTATTCTTTGACGAATCTATAAATAAACGCCATTCCTCTGTTTTCTATTGCTGACCAAGGGCTTCCATAAGACAACCAATATTATTACAGAAAACAACCTCATTTTCTAAAGTTTTCAAACATTTTTCTGTTTCTAAATGCAGTAACTTTTGTTTTGTGACGAAGGAGATTCCAGTCTTTTAATCTGGAGACCAAAAGTTCAGCTTGACTTTTAGAAAGATTCTGAATCTCAAACAAGGTCATTAAGATCAGAAAGAAGATGAGGTCCAGAAGTTGAAGTTTGAAATGAAGGATCACTAGTTAAATCATCACAGCTTCATCATCAGATTTTTTTTTCTGTTTCATCATCACTTAGTATTATACTTTCAGGAGGTTTTGGCGCTAGCAGTTCATCACTGTGAGGAACAAGTCTGATAGCAGACGGTAAATTTGGGGTATTTTATAGTATTTTTTTATTTAGAATTGATACCACAAACATTTTCAAACAAAAGTAACAGACTGTGCAATGATCTCTTGGTTCCCTCCAGATCATTGGTCAGATCAGAATTTCACGCATTGAGATCGTTTAACCCATTTTGAAAGAAGAGTGGCACAAGTAAGGCAACAATAATGAGGAGCCCACGTCTTATCTTGGTCACCAATTTTACATCTGAAACAAAGTTCGTAACACTTTAATAATGTATGGAGTAAATATGCTTGGTTGATTTCTTAACATTAATTTGCCACAAATGTAATAAAAAGAGTCTGGTTTATTAATCAGTTTCTAGGCATTTTGCCACTTGATATTTTAAACACATCAAAATTATTTAATTGTAAATTAACAAAGAAATACACAACTGAACAAATTTAGAGACACGTCTGAATGCTTACTAACCGAATTATGAATGCACACTGCCTGAAACGGGCAACTCTTACTAGACATAGTTGTGACACATTTCTGAATCATCAGTCAGCATGAGTTATTGTTGTAAAAACATAATTACTATACTCATTTATAGCTAATAAATATATATTACAAATAACAGTTTTTTTGCACAAAAATTTATCAACAATATCATGTAAACCATAATATATATGTAATGATAAATAGGACATAACAAGGAAACGGAGGATGTGATAGAAAAATTCTGAGAACATTTTTGGAATCAGCGAAAAAATTGCTTTAACAAGATTCTTGCTACCTATAACTGTATAAAATTTGTTTTGTAAGATAACCAGATCTGTGTTCTTTTTATTATACTGACAAAGATTAAAGCAGTAATTAACAAGAGAAGTCTGCCAAGAAGGGTAATAACATAGAGCAACAATAAGGACTACAGGTAATTGTACAATTAGAGCTGAGAAATGACTCTGAGCTCCGATGAGTAGCGAAGCAGTAAATCTCGGCTGTTCCTGGCATCGATTAACATGCTGGTTGGAGAATACGGAATCGAAGGTTGGCTGTGCTTTAATACGAGCCGCATAGGAGCATATAATCTGCTTCCGCCTATTCCAAAGAGGTGGCTCACCAGCATACTTACCATCGGGCTTGAACTAAACGCACCCGTTGCAAGACGGATGAATGAATGATGGACTGCAACGAGAATCCTTAAACGGTGGCCCACACCGATTAATAAGCTACGTAGCCGTAGTATAAGCGGGTACGGATTAGAGTTCAGTAGAAGCGCAACATGCATATACGATCGGGTCCCCAATGGGTATTAAACAAAATTCTTAGCAAGTATAACATATTTAGTCATTTTTACCTTCAGCTTCTTCAAATGTGTTACTCACGTTAGTCGTTGGTCTTAATACATTTCTAAATATCTAACTCGCGTGCATGCTTCAACTGGTTCACCGTATAAATGCAGTTGAGGGTCAACAGTTCTCTCTACCGGGAAAAACAAATGCACTTTGTTTTTTCCCGAGAAAAACGTGAATCCATTAGATGTACATCACGATTCTAAGCAGGGTATTGTGTTTTGAAGCAATCTCTCACCTGTAGCTGAGGTTTTAGATGTTACATAAATATAAATATATAAATAGAATAACCGGTTTTCGCATGCAGTTTGTTATACTATTATGACTACTGGAACAAAATAACATTAACGACACTTCCCTGGGGTACTCCGTTTTACAGCATGAAACTTTGAGATACCTTCGTTCCAACTCGAACAAGAAAGGATCGACTACTGAAGAAAGGATATAAAGGAAGGATATAAAGAAAGGACATAAGTTTCCTCTCCTCCATGCCGTGTCGTACGCCTTTTGAAAATCAAAAAATACAGCAACGCCTGGTTGCTGTATTTGTTTTTGGAATAAAAAGGCGTTTTATATACTCGTAGCAGCTTCCAAGGCAACTACGTGAAACAAGATGATCAACAGATCATCTAGCCTGATTGAAACCACATTATTCCGAGGCAATAAGATTTTTCTCAAGGTATCAAACTGATGATGGTTCATCATTAATTCCATCACCTTGCATAGAATACTAGTCAAGGAGAAAGGACGATAAAGTGTGAGGAATGATTTATTTTCATCAGGTTTCAGTACGGGGATTACCAGTGCCTCTGAATAAGAATCTGGAAACACCTGGTCAAAGAATGTTCTATTACAGATACACAAAAGATGTCGTAGTGCATTTCTGGAAGGAGTGATAACATACTGAGCCTGATATCATATCATTCGAGCCTGTTATCCGAAATGATATCAGGCTCGTGACACTTCTCGTGACTGTCACGAGAATTATTCAAAGCATACCTAAGCTCATTATAAGAAAAGGTATGTTAAATTCATTTTGCTAGTCTCCAATCATCATCGGGATGTTTTATATTTGCAACTTATATTTCACGAACTTAGGATAGTACGATAATCTAAGTGAAACTCCCCTGAACGACCTTCTGAATGTGTTCGTGATATCAACTGTTGCGGTAACAAGTTCTTCGCCACTTTGCAATCCAGTCGGCTGCGGTGAAAGTACTGATCCAAACATGGTTGGAATCTTTCTTCATGCGACAGATGATGAAGTTGTACGAAAAAAGGATTCAACGTAATACAGCCAAGATTCTAGTTTAACACATCCTGATCTCAAAGGGCATTCCACATCCCACGGAGGAATGCCACCTCCCATCGACCGTACGCCACCTCCATGGCGTTACGGTCACTACTCCACCCCCACCCTGAGGGATTTTACCGGAGGTCATCTTCATTACCTCAGCAATAGACATCTTCCAGTCTCACTGCTTCAGTCAGAATGATCCCGATGCGAATGCTACAAATGGCATTCTCATCGGTGAATTACAGCTAATGCAATTATCCTTACAAAATGACAGTTAAACAGTCTTAAACAAGACTGATACGTAAACATAAACCAAAATAACATACACAAGTTCATAAACCTGAACACAAAACATCAAAGTATCATACAAAAACACTCAATAACACATACAATAATTAAAAAGCAAACGGGCTGGTCTTGTGGTTAACGCGCAATCGCAAATCAGTTGATTTCGAAGTCGAAAGTTCTAAGTTCAAATCCTACCAAAGGTTACTTTTATACGGATTTGAATACTAGATCGTGTATAGATTACTTAGAACGTGTATTGAGTACTAGATCGTGAGATTGTACAAAACTACACTTCATACATATCATCCTCATTCATCCTCTGAAGTAATACGTCCGGAAGCTAAACTGAAAAAAGAAAGATTTCAACAAAAAAATAAATCACAAATTTTTATTATCAAAAACAATAATAAACATAAACCCAAAACAGAAACTCAAACACACATATACCTAAGCCTAAACAGAAAACAAAAGTAAACTCTGTCTAAAATATAAACAAATGAACTCCATACTATCAAATCAGAAACAAAATAATAAAACACAAAAGCTAACAAAAATGCAATCAAAATAACATTAACATAAAATTTAACCATCCGAAAAATAAATCAAGAAATTAAAAACATCAGTTTTAATATAAAACAATCAAAGCACTTAGAAACTGAAACCAAAAAGACATAAACAAAAAACAGTAACACACATGTAAACAGTCATTATATATCTATCCCGCGCATTCTTGTACGCAGGACATTCATCGGATCGACAAGTATTGCCGGCCGGCTTATCTGTCCACAATTAGGACATGTTGGCGAACCCTCTTCCTTCTTAATCTAATAATCATTAGCGTGATGTCCTTCCTTATCACAATACACTCGAGCATAAACAATTTTTCTTACATGCTTTAACCACGTATCCCAACTCCAAACATTGAAAAAATCAGCTAACCTTTAGGTAATTCTTCACTTTGCATGATTCACGCGACCTTTGCGTAACTCCTTATCACAGTCGATGATATAATGTACCTCACTACAATCTGGTCGGCCGGCCCGAAATACTTCCTTGAAAATGTTTTTTAATTCGTCTTTCTTGTTCTATTTAGCATCCGGAACCACCGTAAGGTACCCTCTAATCAGAGAATGAATGAGGAAATACTTAAATACAAATTTAAATTCGTCTGAGGAATACTTTGTGTTGCACATGTACAACATCCACAGAACCTTTTTCATCAAGATCTCTTGCTACATCAATGATCATCCGCAGCGGCCGCAGTGGCTTAGCCACAACTGACTTGATAGGGTATTAGGGTATTGCTTTTTATTTTCATTATCCCGAATGCTGCACACATTTTCACTATCGTTTACAATGATCCTCATTCCCTTAGGAGTATCCTTTACACTATTGATCCGCAGTCCTTGCTTTCTGACATCTAACTTCCTAATCACTTCACCCTTAAGGCTCCAGGAATAACTCGTACCTTTATCTATTAACAAAACTTTCGTTTTTGATACAGAAATCCAATCCTTTCCGGAAACAAAGTTTTTAATATAAGTCGGCGAGCCGGTTTTCACACGCTCGCCTATCCCAGCCTTCTATCTCTCAAAATAATCTTGGAGTCTATCATTTCGCTTTATAGTTAAGAAATGTAAAAATTGCAATTTCTGCATACGACATTGAATATATGTTGCGCTTCTTTCTTTAACGTTATTTTAGGTTGCTAACAAATTCTTAAATTTCAACACATATTCCATAAAATGTATCTTATTAATTCGCTAACAATCTCGTTACAAATTATATCACTTGAAGCCAACCTAGATTCCAGTTTCCTCAAGGCCGCATCTTCGGCCTTTTGAACCTTCAAGGGTGGTAAATCTTTCTTTTCTGGGCCTTCAGAGGGACTGAGTATCTGTTCCTCAAACCTGACATCAGAATCACAATCTCATTCTTTAACAACTACGCTAGTCACTTTCTTAGCTGTCCCAACTACTTTTACTTTCCTAGATGTTTTCACCGGATGTTGTTTCAGATCTGTCTAGGATCAACAGATTCATCATCTCATAAATCACCTCTCTCCTCTGCAGCCACGGATTCTATCGAGCTTCTGTACTTCAAAAAAACAATAGCAAATCAAAAGAAACCAATATGGCTACTAAGAAAAACATCCTCTACCGAAAACTAATCTATTATATATGGAAACAAAAAATAACAAAATTAAAAATATTATAAATACAAAATAAAAAACAGAGAAAAACTCTAAAGACTGAACCTCTAAGGATGATCCAAACTTTCAAACGTCCTCTCCCCACAGCATAATAGCCTACCGCTAACAAAACTCCAAAAACTAACAGAGACAAAACAATATTTGTAACTGAAACAAAATAACACAAATATAAAACCCCTACCAAAAAAACACAAGAAATCAAACCGAAAAACTCGACGGCAAACAGCCCTCGAGGTACGGAAGGGGCAGAGCATTTTAGTTATCGGTCTTCGATTGAAATTACGTGAAGCCTTAGCCGATCACTTAGTGCCTAGCAAAGGTCTTTATCCCACCAAAGAACAGCAGGCAGTCTTGGCTTTCCACGTGTTAAAAAGATAAATTCATTCGCGTTGCCGAGAATTTGGTGTGTAAATTTGGCAAGTTAGTTCATCGCTCCCACCAACAAAAGCGCGCTACAGCTCTTGTCATAATCACCAAAGGAATCCTTGTATACAATCCAGTCCACTTTCTTAACCACCCATCGGCGCAGCTGACTGTTGAGACAAATCACTTTCCTGAGATTACAATCGGGTCTAAGATCGCTTGATACGAAGTTTTTGGAAATGCACCAGGAATAATAAAGGAATCTGAGATAACAGACTGGAATGGACCTAAAATCGCCAATTATTAAGGAAAATAAAGAAATCTATGAAAAAATAAAGGAGGTGGAAAAATAAATTTTTTAGCGGCTAAACAGTCAGGAATGAAGGATTCCACAAAAATACTCAAACACGCTCCATTTACCAGTACGCAGTATTTTCATCTCGAAGAAAACTTCAGGAAAATTTTAGGTTAAACAATCAAGAAAGTTGGAACCTTAAATAGTAGTCAATAACGGTATTTATCTGGTTAGTGTAAATAAGTTCGCTTGGTAAATGAGAGCAAGTTATCCCAATCTGGCCGAGGAATTGGATTTTTAAACACGTAAAATAATCAGCAAAGTGGAAATTCAAAATGTTAATTAATATATTTCTATTTACTTGCACACAATATGTTGTATCAGCTTGATTTTTGGATTAGAAAATTTTTTCATGATATCGAGAAGAAAGAATAAATTTTTTTACTGATGAAACTACCAGGAACGAAGGATTCCAAAAAAAAATATTCAAAACATGCTCCATTTACCACATCAGCAGAATTAACATGACAAACATATCGTTGTACCAAACTGCACAAAGTATGTTCTAATCGACATAAAAAAAGAGATTTTTTTTACAGGTAATGCTCATGAAACTAGGAATCCTAGAAGATAGTCAACAAAGCTTTACTTATATGGACACTGTATTACGGCTTGCCTAATAAATGAATGTTGATTCAGGGAAGGAAAACTAAATAATACTAAAATGGTGTACTTAGTACATAAAAAAATCTAGAAACACGGAATCCTTGTAAAGTAGAAATCATTGCTAAAAAATCAGCTTTCCTTCAAAGAAAAGTGTATTTTATAGTAATTAAACTATCAGAAACACAGAAATTTAAAATAGTCGTCCACTACGGTTTATTTATCTGTTTTAACTATATACTCTTGGTTAACGCGACATCGCAAATCAGCTGATTTCGAAGTCGAGTGTTCTAAGGTTCAAATCCTAGTAAAGATAAAAAT
>JAAAKQ030192005.1:0-10818 GCA_010016005.3 Zanna intricata
GAAGTATAACGAAATGAAACGACTGGCACTGGATAGGGAATCTTGGAGAGCTGCATCAAACCAGTCAAATGACTGGACAAAAAAAAATTATTTTCTGTTTCTTTTATCACATTTAGAGTATAGTTGAATAATATTGTGTAATAATAATAAAAACGTGATTAGTGATCTGAAATGACAGTCTAATAATTTAAAATTGAGTTATTTTTCAAACAAAACATTCGTTTACTATGGTATTAATTCATAATGAATATATTGCATGTAATTTAGTAATGTATATGTTATTACATGTATGTGTACCCGCGCGCGTTCTTGAGTATATACGCGTTCTCAAAAAGTGTAATAGAATCATTAAATCAACAAAAACCAATTGAGTAGATACATTATAAAACCACTGCAAACGACAGTGTTCCATGCTGTTCCACAAAAGTATGTATGCGTGTACAATTAACCTCTCATATTTCTGAAAATAGTTATGATTGTTTATAACTGACCTAATAGCGGTGCTGATTTATTGTTTTTTCCTTTTATACTTGCATGTTTTGAAAATTTGAAACATGCAACTGATATTTTAGATTCCAGTTACGGTCATTTGTTAAACGCATAATATTAACAACCGCTAAAATAAAAATAATAAAAGGTTAAATTTAATTATATAAAGGTTGTAATGTAATAATCCTTACTAACAATATGAGATATAATGCATTAAAATAAAACATGTTGCATTGATATGTTTATTTTTATTAATTTTATAAAAATAACAAGAATAATAATAATAACATAACAATCATGCAAAGTTAAAAATAAATATTTATTAAAAGAAAATTTTTTTATAAAACATTACAAAATAACATATAGAAAACTTCATGTTGTAGTTTCTTTTACTTATCATAAAATCGTTATTCTTGTAAAACAGTATTTTAAAATACCTAATATGAAGTACTATTCCGTTTATTTGTAGAAAATTTTAAATAGCTTCTTTGTTTCGTTAACAGGTTTACGTCTTTGTATGGGATCTTGGTATTTTATTTAACGGCCAATTTCTTAGAAATATTGCAAGAATTGTTGATTGACATAGAAAATAAAGGCGTTTTTTGCTTCCTCCGCCCCCAAAAAAAAATCTGGTGAAAAAATTATACTTATCAAACTTATAATTTCCTAAAATCGTTCCTTTTTTATGTAAGCCATTTGTAACTTAAAATATAATCTTCTAGCGCATCATTTACATGCATGTGTATTGTTCAATAATACGAGTACATTTACTTTACTACTATAGCTGTTCCTTATTTTAAAAAGATAAATAAATTAATAAAAAATAAACTTAATTTTTTTCACCAAAAAATAATTTTTTAATTAGAAACGTATTCGAGAATTTAACTGAAATGTACACTGCGGTCGGAAAGTTGCTAAACAGTATGCTTTAGAATTGTGTGGTGCTTTGAGTTTTTTCGATGTTAGGTTTGGTTGCCATTGCCCACCGGGCTGGTATAGTGGATAACGCGACATAGCAAATCAGCTGATTTCGAATTCGAAAGTTCTAAGGTTCAAATCCTAGTAAAGGTTACTTTTATATGGATTTGAATATCCTAGTAAAGTTACTTTTATATGGATTTGAATACTAGATCGTGGATACCGGTGATCTTTGGTGGTTGGGTTTCAATTAACCACACTTCTCAGGAGTAGTTGACCTGAGATTGTACAAGACTACACTTCATTCACATTCATACATATCGCCCTCTGAAGGAGGGTGATACCCCCTCCGGAACTACCTGTTTAGCCTTATTCTGTTTAGCCTCCGGTACTACCTTACGGTAGTTCCGGCTAAACAGAGTAAGAAAAACGGTTTGGTAGCCATGAGGACATTCTTAAGAAATAAGATATCAGTTGTTAAATTGTGATTGAGTGTGCTTCGTTCCATTTATTGGGATCAATATTTGTGAGAAATGTAATAGTTCTTTCAGTAGATTCTTTCAGCATTTTTCTTGTTGAAGAGTCTTTAATGAAGGTGACAAAAACACTGATTTAGGGATATAAAAGTTTTCTGAAATTCTCCAGATAAATATTCCTGTTCCTCACCGCGATGCATTTTGAACTATTATCCAAAAATTTTGGGCAACAGGCTCTGTTGAATATGGTGATCGAAGTGAATAATTATTAAACGAACAGAATGTGCTTGATATTTCGGATATTCAGACGAAATTCCATCAAAGTCGTTACATAAGATAACATGACAGTAAGATATCTGCCTTACTTATAGAACATAAAGCTATAAGGAAGGAATTGAAACTTTTTCCCCAACAAAGTAATGTGTGTTCAAGAACTGAAACCTACAGATCGTGCCAAAAGATTTAATTATCGTCAACGGTTTAAACGTTTTATCGACCAAAATTCCGTCAGTATCCTCGAAATTATGTTGTTTTTTTTTTTTTTTTTTTTTTTTACAGATGAAGGGTTATTTCAGATGCGAGAATGAATAATTAGTCACAAAATTGACTACTTTAATCGACAACTAACTCCAATGAATTATACAAACAATCTTTACACCAAGCAAAAATTGGCGTCTGGGTAAGTAAGGATTGTGGGTCCAATTTTTTTTTTTTTTAAATTACAAGAGTGTAATATCAAGTGTTGGCACCAGTGCGCTCTGTTAAGCGTAGAGAGGTTGTTTCATTTAGACATCGATGAACTCGGATATGCCGATTTGGCAATCTCATCTTGAAAAATGAATCCCTCGAATCTTCATTTAATTATAGAAAACCCAGTTCTGTTGCATCTCAAGATAAGGATTCACTATTACTGTGTTTTTTGTTTTTTTTTTTAAAGAAAGAACTATAAATGTTTCGTAAACGAAACGCGAAAAAACGCCTTAACTTTTGGTAAATCTCGCTCATGCTGTGCAATCTCAAGTGGATTTTCAAGTCTCTGTATGCGAACATTATGACTTAGAACTTAATCGATTTAATGAGGTTTTACTTCATAACTAAAAATTAGTCACGGTAATAACCTATCATCTTCTACATCAAGTAAGAGCATATCACAGAGATCATTACTTTTTTTTTTTTGTTACACGAAGAGTTTGTATCAATTTTGTAAGTGATACGGCCTTAAATACAACCTCATCTTAATACACGCCAATCATATGAGGGATCGCAAGTTCGCAACTAGCGCGAACTTTTTTCGGTTTTCGCTGAAAAGCTCTTAATTTTGTTATACAGTTTCTTTTGAAGTGCGTGATTGCTCTAGACTCTTCTCCTTACATAAATACTCCGTTTCTTCAAATTATATGTACTAGCGATTAATTTTTTAAGCCGATGTGGATCAAATCGTCAGTATTCAAAATTCTAGAACGCGTTCATTTAAATTTCATTCACTAACCAAGCTTGGTAACACGTGTTACGGGGTCACGTACACGGTTTTGGGGTATATAAATATATTTAATGTATATAAATTGCTTTTTCTGATGTAGTAAAATATTTATAAATATTTCCAAGAAAAAGAAAAAACTAATATTTGTTATTTAACAACATGCATAACAATAATTATGTATAATTGTAACAATATCTATTAATGGGAAATATAAAAAAATAAATAACATTTCATTTTATACTGCTGTATACAAATCATTATTACATAACAAAGAATTATACATTAATACTTTATTCATATATATTTAAAGCATGTACAAAAATTAGATTTTTGACTCGTGTGTAAAATGGGAAGTTCAGAATTTACTGGAAAGGAAACTGCCAAATAATTACGAATTATTCATGATATTCCTCCTTGTTGCGTGCATGGTTGTTCAACAGCAAGCTACATGTGGGAATTGAATTGGCTAGAGTGTGGTTTAAAATAGAGCAACTCGCGAATAATAATCTATGCTAATTTAAAACAAAAAGAAATAATGTAAAAAAAAAGACACTGTTATTAATATAAAAAATGAAAAATTATTGTCGTTTATTACTATTCATATAATATTACGTATGTTACTCCTTTAACAACTCATACATTTAATTTAAATACATATTGAACAATTAAATCCTATTTAAAAAATAAATATCGTAACAGATTTTTTTTTTTTTAATTATATTTTGTTGCCGATTCTTTATTTATTAAATGCCCTGACCTTTCTTTTGTTGTAACGAGAGCAAGCTAAGCTCACCTTTCTCCATCGTCCGAGGCGGGACCCGCAATTAAGCATAACTCAGCCCCGGGGCGGAAGTTCCGATAAATCTACTCGGATTTCCCCGAATCGTATCATCTACTAACACCTACACCCTCTTTATTCTGGTGACTCAAAGTTCTTCTATCGCTCACTCCAGACCAGAGGGATCGGGGAGTCCCGTGCTTCATTATCCCAGCCCATCCCTGCTAGCAAGGATGGACTACAACTCCACAGAAGGCTGTCCCCTCCCCCCGGATCCAGTTCATTGTCAGCCAAACCAATGTTCCTCTCACTGTTCCTCCTCTTTTTTGTGAATTACGTTGGTGATCGAACTGCGAGTTTTTTCCCCTCCTGACTTGTCAACATCGTTGACATTACGTCCTTGGAGGTTTCATCCGTCACATCCAGCTCACGCTTCATTTCCTCCAAACGATGACATTTCAGGAACACATGTTCCACCTATTCGACGTCCCCAAATACAAAGACGTGTCCCAGGCACGTCTGTTGAACCTACAGATATACTTATTGAAAGCCCCATGACCGGTGAGGAATTGGGAAAGGTAGTAGTCGTTCACCTCCCCGTGCCCCCTCGACAGCCAGAGGCCCAACCGAGGAAGCAGTTTTCTCGCCCATCCAGCCACTTCTGTGGTGTGCCACATCTCCTCCCATTCAGTTAGTAAAAGTGACCCTTATCACTCTTAGACATCCCGTGATAAATGATAAATACGATATCGTTGTCGAGCAATTAACAGTATTGGTGGGACGCCCGCCAATACACCCGCAGCCAGCGCCGACACCGTACGATAGCCCTTAATGATTTAAATACACCTTTCCGTTGTATAGATTGTAACTTGCGAACATTCCGTTTCGTATCCAAAGCCTTCATCCATGCTGGTATTGCATACAATAGCAACACGCTAGTACCCGCTAATAGTAACCTCCGTTTTGAGGCCCTTGGGCCCCTGTGGGCATACATCAACCTTCTTAAAAGAAGTTACAACACCTGCGGCCTTCTTAGCGACAAACTCAATATGCTCGTTGAATAAACCTGTTCTTTTTAGCCATATCTCCAAATACCCTGACCTTTCCAACTCATATCAAACATAGAAGGCCAATTTTTTGATAAGTTTTATTATTATACAGTGTTCTGGGTAGTGTTAGCTAAATCTAAGGAACTGATTCAGGACATCATAATAAAATAAAAAATTCATATGGAGAAGGTATACTCACTTTATCTATCTTGCTTCATTTTTTTATGTCCCCCATTTTATGATTTTTTTAAATAGAAATTTATACTTTACGAATTGATTGAGATGTTTTAACGAAATCTGGTATACTTGTATCTAATTTTGTATACACCTACCACAAAGTAAATTTGTTTGAAAGTCTTAGGAATGGATGTGGATGATCGATCATTTTCACGCTTCGAGTTGGGTCCGGTCAGGCAGATAAAGAGGACAGGAGTATAAATACTCCGGATAAGACGTGTTGAAATTAATTCTACGAAATCATTCTAAGGTCTGCAAGATGTCAGTCAGCGAGAGTATTCTGCGAGGAGGTCAGTGAAGGAGCGAATTTTGAGTGCAGGTTTGATGCAACTTAGGTGACACCATGAGTAATTCCATTACACGAAAACAAGAAATGGTAAGATGAGTTACTGTAAGACTATAAGTGAAAGATATGATGTACTAAATTTCATTCATAAATTGTTAGGATAATTTTATTTCTGAACAGCAAAGGTATTTGAAGTGATAGAACTTTATACTCATCTACTTCACTATTGTTGTTAATACAAGATTGGTGGTAAAAGTGGTACTATTTTTATTATTTGTTTTATTATTGTCGTTTATTATTATTACTATCATCATTATTGTCATTATTATTATTATTGATTTGTCATGTTTTATTTATATTTTTAAACCAATAAATTGTAATTATATAAACATTTTCAATTGTCAATATGTCAATATCCTGATCGAGCAGCGAAACGCGACAGTATATTTTAAACTCTTCCAGTAGAGTAATGCTTAATTGCGGGTTCGGTATCGGGGCGGAGAAGAGCGGTGAGGGAAGTTTAGTCTCAGTATGGGGCAGGTTATATTATGGCTATTACCACCTTGGAAGAGCCTGTAAGGCTGTTTGCTAGGCCCAGGACGGATAGTGGCCTGGGTCCGAGCCCGACACACCCCACGATGATCCCTTGGTTGGCGTACGTAAATGGGCATTCCTTCTTCACCGTCACTAAAAAAAAAAAAAAAGGAGATTCATCAGTAAGTGATTTATCACATAATCTTTTTTTGCCGGTTAAAAAATACAAATTTTTTATTCTGTGTGACCGATTTTGACTGATCGTCGCCACTCGAGCCCAACGATTCAGTTTCGTGTTACTCCTCCATCTATATGGAGTAATTATAATTGCACTTAATCTTGTATTTAATCTTTTCTATTCATTATTCCATTATTTCTGATGGTGTTGCATAGATGATTTTTAATGTTTTCCAGCCGAATTATATCCATATTCTCACAAAGTGTTGCTATTCTTGTAGCTTTGTCTGCACTTTCAGCGTAGCATTGCCAGAGATATCAGCGTGACTATACGGTCCATACCGCTTAAAAATTCGGTTTAATACAGAATGAACATGAAAAAATAAAAGATATAACAACATATCTAATGTCAGTTTACGTAGTTATAAACGGCCAAGGTTCGTTAAACGTTTAATAAAATGGAAGTTATTAACTTAAATTGAATTATTTTTTATAAATAATGGTTTACATAATTGGAACAGTAATTTAAAAAAAAATTTGTCTATGGAAACTGCTTATACAAGTATATTACTTTATAACTAATTAAACAACAGTTTAATATATTTGAATAAGCTTTTAAACACATACATGTCTGTCTTTAGAAAAATTTGACGGAAATTTTATTTAAGTTTAAACAACATGAAAAGTAACTTTCAAATTTTATAACAACTTCCAAATACCAATTTTTCAAACTTAACACATTACTTTAATGATCTTCTATTAGATTAAAGACTAATGATCTAGAAAGGAGATACAACTCTTCAGTAAGAAGTCCTGTACGTAAGTTACAGAATTGTGGGAAAGGCAACTAGAACTGCTTAATTCGGTAGCAACCGTAGGGAAAGCATAGGTGAGTCAAGCATCCTGTCTGATTAAGTTTAATTCCACTATTAATGGCGGTTGTAACCGTTTAAAGCTGTTTAAGAGGGGAATTATTCATTTGGTTACAGATTGTTTTAATCTGAATTTAATCTTATGATTGTTTAATCAGAAAATTAAAAGGCTGTATTATCGAATCATCTTCGATGTTATTTAAACATTTTAATAATGTGTGTTTAGATTTTTAATGTGTTTTAGACAAAAAAAAACCATTTTGAGACGACTAAACTGGCGATATAAAATGTATTTTTTATTCTTAATTTATCATTTTAAATTTCGAGATAAAAATTAGATCTAGAACTACCCAGAAATGTAAAGAATTACAACAGAATTAAAGTTTTGCTTATTACCTTCCATCTCAACTAGATTTTGTTGCGTCCACATAACTTAAAAGGTCGGATTGCTAAGGTTCATGTTGAATCTTCCTTGGAAAACTATATTTAAATATAGTCTAAACAATTTCTAATATTTTAAATTTAAATATTGATTGTCTGAAAATCATATTTTTAAAGTAAATTCAAAATTTATTCATTTTTAAGTTATGTGGACGCCACAAAATCTAGTTGAGATGGAAGGTAATAAGCAAAACTTTAATTCTGTTGAAATTTTAAAGACGTCTTTATTTTTCTATATCCATTTCAATCAACTAATGTGAGAAAATAATAAATGCAATATTGAGTAGTAATACCCTTTTATAAAAGTGTAAAAGGCATTAGCTAATCTCATTGTAGTAAAAAATAATCTGATGTGAACACCTCATGATTTCCTTGTACGCCTATTAAATTACATATACACCTTTATTTTAAGTGAAAAGTACATAAAATTTTATTTCATTAATAATTTCTGATTTAGGTTTGATTATAAATTTTATAGAAATTTATAATCAAAGTTTCATTTATAATTTATTTATTTTTTAAGAGTGTATCCTAATTATTCTTTTCATATTCAATACCGAACTTTTGAAATCGATGAAAAACAATTATTTTACTCGAAATGTAATAAAAAATATATATTTTGTTCATAAAAAAAAATAATATGTTTAGGGCCGTAACTACAATGGTTGTAAATGCATAATATGAATAAAAAATAATTTCTAAAATTGATACGGCCATTCTCAAGATAACAAGTATCCTGTACCAAGCACACAAAATAAATTAAGGTCCGGTTATAATTTTTAGTGAGCCGATTAAAGATATATATGTATCACAAAGACAAGCTCATCTAAATGCAAATAATGTTCATATTTTGTAGAAAAATCTTCACTCTGATTATTACATCATTCTGTTGTGTAATTTACACCATTACTCTCAGAAAAAGCAAATCTGATGAAAATTATTTGTATTTTACTCGATTAACATGCACTACCATCTTAACAATGGTTGGAGGGAGGAAAGATAGTGGAAAGTAAAACATTGATCCACTTCTTTCTATTATTGGCAATGAGTCAACGTGGTAGAAGAATTTTATAGTATGAAAGTTTTTTCCGCTTAACTGCTATGGAAAAATAGTATTCTAAATCTCGGTACCAATATACGACATTGACTTTAGCAGGGTTAAATTTATTGATTATCACTCCAGTGTTGGACTTGAAATCAGTTGAATTAAAAAAAAAAAAAAAGAAAAAAAAAACCCGAACTTATTTATAAAAATATGTTATATGGATTCCTTTATAAATGGTAAAATGAAGATAACAATTATTATTTATTATATATATTTTAAATATGCCTTTTAAAATGAAATATGGGTTTAATATTTTTTGTTTCCAGTTTATCTTTAAAAGCATAAGAAGCTAAAGAGAAAAAACACACACACACAAACTAGAGCAAGTTTCATAATTTTTGCACGCACATTAACCGACAGCGTATAGCTTTTAATTCACCGGAGGAGAAATAAAAGTCTAGAAAAAAAAAGGAGCAATGCGAGCACATTTACATACTAAGTACCAGGTTATAATTTGCATACAGCCAGCCATGTCGAGAAGATTCAAATTTCTGCCTGCCTCTTGGTTAAATAAAAAAAAAATGAAGTTTTAAATTATTACTATATTAACATTACTATATAAATGTAAGCAATTAAATATTTAATTTAAATATATAGTATGTAATTAATTATTTTAATGAGTCTTTAAAGAATTATGCAACGTCTACACACACACACACACGCGCGCGCGCGCGCGCGCGCACATGCACGCACGCACGCACGAACGCGCGCGCGCGCGCGCACACACACACACACACACACACACATATATAAATATTTATCACAGTAATTTATAATATTATGAGCCTGCCTACAAGTTATACGACTTAATTTATATTTTTAATTATTTCCAATTAGTTTATGAAATTATAATTATAGGTCATCGGCGAGTAATTAGCTAGATAAATGGTTAAGTTATTAACTAATGACAAACGAAATAAAAAGTTAATATGTTTTAATTTGAAATAAAATAGTTGATTCTCATTTTATATAGACGTATATTAAACGGAAAGATAAAAAAAACGTTTCGATTAGATAATGATAAATTTATTTTTAGAATTTATTTGATAAAAATTTGAAATTTTTGATTGTAAAATATTTGTATTTAAAAATCCATAACATAATCGTATTTTAAGAGCCCTGACATAAGTCATCATTCTAGAGAACGTTAAATAGATATTCTCCAGAATAATAACCATATTATTAGGGAGAGTGAGAAGTAAACTAATTTCACATTATCCACTTCACTGAGCTGAATACAAACTTATTGTTTCACATCAGCACGTCAAACCCGATGAAATTCGGGTTATATTCTCTACCCTTCAGGCAATTCAGATTACAAAACGGATTATATAATCCCCATTACACTCAGATAAAGGAAATCTGATTAGAATCATTGGTTTAAATTCATATTCTTTACGTGTAGTACTGGTGGCGAAAAATTAATAAAAAATTCAAATATACAAAATAAAATGTAAATGCAATGTAAACATACATTGGATAAACGGGAAGATAATTCAAATTAGGATATAGCGAACAAATATCTTTTAAAAATCAAATACAAGATTCTAATTATGCAGCGCATTTTATAGAAGAAGGACATACATCGATGAAAATGGACAAAGCAATGAAATTAATTCACAATTATATTAAAGGAAGAAGAATGAAAATTTTAGAAAATGTAAAAGTCTTTAAATTAAAATATAACAATAAATCGAACATAAATTAACGGAACATCAATTTACGGATTAAGCGGATGTCCTTTTCAAAAACCTCAATTTAATGAAAACAAGAAATAGATAAACAAAATTAAAAGATAAGTATAAGTATAAATAAAAAAAGTTAAGTATACTTATAAGTATATAATAACAGATAAACAAGAAAAGGCCAGGTAAGGCATGACCGCAGATATAGGGGGGGGGGGGGCGTCAACAAAACGCTGACTAAAGGTAAACAGAAAATTAAAGCAATGGTACAAAAAGTATTGCCGTTTTAAT